>JABLTG010000171.1:0-41319 GCA_016618085.1 Neovahlkampfia damariscottae | reverse complement strand
AATGAAAGATAATCCATTAGAGCCAAAACAGGAACCGAAAAAAGATGTCACTGATTGGGAAGTTTTTGATCAAAATGTAATGAGCAAAATTAAAGAAAAAAGGAGAAGTCAAATTGTTGAAGAAATGCTTGGCGAGACAATACCACAGTTGAGAAATTAAAATCTAAATGATATATCTACTAACTTTTTAGAATATCCTTGTTTTGTTATCAAGAAGTGTGATGATCCTTGTTTTGTCATTAAGAAGTGTGATGATGTTTTTTCTTGAAAAAAACTGCACCTTTTCGTATTGTTGCACATAGTATAAACGTATTCTATCATATATTTATAACCATCAATTGCCGACCTTTGGTAATCTTCTAAAGTATCAAAAATACCCAAATGACGAGATAGTATTTTTGATAATTTCATTGTATTGAATATTTGCTCTTCACAACATTTTTTATATAAATTATAATAACAATCCGGTGTTGTCGACATTTTTTTTCTAATTGTTGGATGTGTAAAATGTATAGAATATCTCATATTTAAAAATGTTTCTGTTAAGTCACCACACCTAAAACTATATGTCCCAATAGGTCCCTTTTTTTTATCAATCAATAATTCTAATACAGAATAAATTAATTCATAATTATTGAAAGTAAAAAATTTCAGTTTTTTTTCACCCAATAAATATTTTTCGCCTTTCATATATTTATTTAATAACTCACTAATAATGTCTTGATCAACATACTTATTTTTTAACTTATAAAAAGTATCTACAATATAATCTCTCATTATATAATCAATTTATATAATAATATATTTAAACCATTCATTTAATTTTTTGATTGCCATCTTTTAAGCAGAGACAACAAGTGTTCGTTTTCTTCTTGTTGTTTGAAACACTTTTTATGTAAAGTTCTTGTTGACCAATCATCGTGAAGCTTCCCATTTTTTCTGGAATTTCCTATTGGTTGTGTTATTGGCTTATCGCAAAATGTACACATTTTTTTTATCATTGTTATATAATAATTTTATATAATAATTTCTTTAAACCCTTTTTAATAAACATCGCCAAACAAATTATCAACACCATATACATGTTCACAATCGTTACATAAATTATCTATCGTTATAGTTTTTATATCGAGTTCCGTAATGTATTTCCTTTTATGTATGTCCTCTAATATATTATGTATAACTTCAGATTGTTGGATAATATTATCACAATTTTTACAAATATGTTTAACATCAATTTTATACATATTAACTGATCTCCTATTGTCTTTTCTTAGCAATTCTTTAATAAAAATAAGCGGAAACACTTCTTTTGTTACTTTACATTCTTTTTTATTATCGTCAATAATGTATCTAGTGTAAACATTTATACATTCACTATGTAATCTATCATCAGCTTCTTCATCACTAATCATATCCAAAAATATATTTTTTTTATCATATCCAATATAACCATCTCTTGTCTCAATGATATAATTATTTAGTTGCCCATATTCTCTTTTAATCTCTAATTCTATATCTATATTTAAAAATTGTGCTAAGTTATAAACTGGTTCATGAATAGTTTTTCTTGTATTGGCAAATATTAAATCAGATAATATATTAAATACATCAACTGAACAATTTAAATAATACTCACTATCCTTGCACTCAGATATTAAACCCGAATTTACTAATTCCATATAAGCTTTTAAAGTATCTGATGCGTCAATAAAAGTATCATCAACTTGAATTTTTGTGCCTCTACAATTTAATGTTAACAATTCCATTTAATATATAATTAATTTATATAATAATTTCTTTAAACCCTTTTATATTTATTTTTTAAATTTTTCATCTCCTAATTTTGTATAATTATCGCAATCTAAATCCCAACCACAAAATGAAGCATCATCATCATAATCATCGTAAACAAACGTTTTTTTTTCTTTTATTAATGTCAATATATATTGAATAACAGCTAAAATCATAATCGGTGTAAAATATACTGAATATGTCTCTTATTTTATCTTCGTTTACATTTTGAGTGTTGTTTATCATTTTTATTATTTCGCTATCTGCATAAATTTCATATTCACATTCATATCACATTTATTATATAATTGCTATATATAATAATTTTTAATTTACAACATATCAGAACTCACATCTGTATCTGTATCTGTATCTGTATCATCATCGGTCATACCTGCATAGTCAGAAGTCAGATCGAGCATTTTTTTTTTCAATTTCTCGATCGATTTTCGCATTTGAAGTATTGATAATTTCATTTCAACCATTCCTAATCGAATTTGTTCTATTGATTTATTCATATATTGTTACTATATATTATTCAACAGGATATTTTTTCGCGAGCTCTTCGTAAAATTCCTTATTTTCTTCATTATCTTCTTGTAGTTCTTCAGATGTTTCATCATTTGGCAATTTTTCTAGTAAACCTTTTAGGACCAGTGATTTAATGAAATTATGATTTGCATCTTCACGGTAATATTTTTTAAGGGCAAACCGTTGAAAATTTTGATCATCTTTTTTCAATTTATCAAATTTTTCTTTGTTAAAATAACATTTATCTCCATCATAATTGTCTATTTTTCTGATTATGTCGTCTAACACCACTGCAGTCAAGTATTCTCGGTGTTCCTTGCTTCTTTTATATTTTCCTTCTATGTAAACATTGATACAATCTTCATGTGATAATTCAACGACATCACCGTTTAGATCTTTTTTTAATGCATACATTTGTTATATAATAATTTTATATAATAATTATTGTAAATAGAGTTTTTATTTTTTACATATATTCATTATTGTTCCTGATTTTTACTTCAAAAATCTTATTTTTTTTGTTAATATTATCAATATATGTCATCAATTCAATTAATTCAAGAACATCAACATTATCAAAATCCAACCACGGGTCACTATCCTTCATATATACTATTGATCCATTTGATCTATGTTTTATTGGATTGTTTGTTGCCAACAATTTAGCATAATCCTTATTTTTTCTAGAAACTTTTAATACAACTATATAAGTCATTATAATATTACTATACATTTTTTTTATCTTCAAACTCCATATTACAATAACATTCTCTACATAAAAGTCCACAATCCATAAAATATAAATTGCAAATATCATCAAAACATAAATCGCAAATACCATTGGAACATTCATCACATGTCATATCAAATTCATCTTCATAATTTCCACAATTAGCACAATTTCCACACTCATCTTTATATATTCCCATATATTATTATATTAAATCTATATAATAAACTGTTGAATATTTTTTCATCAAAAAAAGATAAAACCTAGGGATTTAGAAAATGAAAATAAACGCACTAAAAAGAAAAAACAAGATAAGTGTTATCAGAATGAACATTTGAGTGTTGTTAGGTTTGTTAATTGGTATAACTGAGCGTGAGGTATATTGTCAGAATGGCGGGGGCTGACGGTGATTTTTGGGGTTAAATGTTGTTAGTTGGTCGAACTGTGCGTTTATTGTCTCTCAGGAAGTTCGGGAAATTACCTTACCTACTATGAATTTATAAATCATGTCTGAAACTGTAGTTTACGTTGGAAAAATGTTCTGTTCTCATTGTTAAAAAACACAACCCTTTGGTGAAGCGAATTCAATCTCAGAACAAGTGACACCACAACTTTAAAGACCAGAAAATCTTTCTTTTCATCCAAAAAATGAAAATACTATTTCATTATCAAGAAAATCTTCATCTCCTCTCAGATCCAAAAGAAATGCAAGAAAAAAACAAGTCAATAGAAAAGGATGTAACAAGAAAAGAAAATCATTCAGGAAATATTCATCAAAGAAAAGAATGAGAAAATCTTCATCAAAAGTTTCAAGAAACAAAAAAAAATTCAAAAATAACTTTTCTGTCTGTGCTGATGAATCAAATATTTTGGATAAAGAAATCGTTCCTGAAGAAAATAAACCAAAACAAATTGATGCAGGAATCATAAATTAAACAATAAATTCTTTTAATTTGATGACAATTCAACTGCAAATGCGATTGCAACTTTTGTGAATTCTTTGACTAAATCATAATTGATTGTTTCTGGTTTGTCGGTTGGTTTATGGTATTCTGGACTATAGTAAAATTCTTTCCAACATGAAGCAGCGTATCCAGCACTATTCCACGACAAATGATCACTTCCATAAGATCTAAAAAAATCTTTGTATGCAATACCTGAATATTCCTTGATCAATTTTTTTAAGAAATTTGTTAAAGGTGTATTAGTTCCAATAGTAACTACATATGATTCTAAATCAGCTCCTGGTTTATTGTATCCAACCATATCATGTTGTAAAACAGCATAAACTTTTCTACCTTTTGATTTGAAGTCTTGTGCGATTTGTCTTGAACCGATTAAACCTGATTCTTCAGCTGAATAAAACATGAATAATAAAGTTTTCAATGGTTTAAAATCTGATTTTGCAATTAATTCAAAAGCTGTCAAAATAGTGACAGTTCCTGAAGCATCATCATCAGCACCTGCTTGTGGGTGACCTACATCATCAGCATGACCACCTACAATAGTTGAAATATCAGACATGGAACCTCCTTTCATTTGTACATAAACTGATGGTGCTATGTATCCTCTAATAGGTATAATGTGAATTGAAAAGAGTTTTTGTCTTTCTGAAGGTAATTTTGAAATGACTGATTTTATAGAGTCAACAATCCATTTCATAGATTTTTCAGAACCAGCTCTATTGGATTTTCTGTGTGGAAATGAAGTGAATTTTTCCAAATAAGCCTTCAAAGATTTTTTTGAAATTTTTTTGTTAATTTTTTCCACAATTTTTTGTTTTGAAGGTTTTTCAGGAAAAACAAGGTTTTTTGGTGGTTCTGTTGATTTTAATCCTGTAATGTCAGCGAAAGTGATGTCAGTTTTTAACATAAATTCTTCATCAATTTTTTGTTTTGTTGTCCAGATTTTGTAAGAAGGTAATTTCATATCATTTGGAAATATTTCTAAAAGTCTTAAGTTTTCTTGTTGTTGTGAAGCAACAAGCGCAAAAAGTACAGCCAACAACAACAATTTGAGTGAAGACATTCAGAACAGAATTTGATTGGTGCAAAAAAAACATTCCGAAATTATTGTTGTTTTGTAGACATGAAGCAAAAAAACAAAAGTAACGTTATTTCAAAGTGAGAAAAAAAATTCTTCTTTATTTGGTTTTGGAATTTTTCCTGACCTCAGGTTTCTCACACAAAACGAAAAATGAAAGTCAAACTTCTGTTGTTTTTTTTCATCACTGTTGTCTTTTCTGAATGTATTCATGAAAAAATTCAAAACAAGACAACTTTATTATATTCAAGTTTAGATGAATCTTTTATTTTAAATATAAAATCAAATTTGAAATTCAAAAATTCAGTTCAAAGAAAAAACATTGAAGAAGCAATTTATTCACCGATTAGAATTCAATTTGTTACTTCCACAATTTTAAATGATGAAACAAATTTTCATTGTAAAATTGAAGGAAACAAATTTAAAACAGGAATACCTCAAAATGAACAACAATTATGTAAATCAAGGAAATCTGGTGAATTTGACAATTGCTGGGATTTTTGTAAAAAATCAGATATTATTTCATTGGAGGATTCTAAGTACATTGAAAAAGTTCTTGAGAATCTTTCTGGATTCATTAGTAATTTGATAAGTGTTATTCCAGTGGATCAACCGTTTTGTTTTGGAGATTCCTATTGCGGAAGAGCAGGAGTGAAAATTCCTTCAAGTGATAAATGCGGTACTGGATCTATATCAAACATTGATACACAAATATATGTAACATCAAGACCTTCTCCTGATCAAGTTTTGGCTTTTTCAACATTTTGTGCCATATCTGCTGGTTTAGAGAGACCAATAGCTGCTTGGATAAATGTATCACCTAATTTGGTCAATAAAACGAAATATCCAGAAGAAGTGATGTTATCCATTCTAAAACATGGTAAACTTCAATTTATTAACATTTAGAATTGATTCATGCTTTGGGATTTACTTCAAGTGGATTTCAATTTTTCAAAGATGCAAATGGTGAAAAGTATCAAGAATTAACAAGAATTGAAGAAAGAAAATTCAATGGATTCAATGAGAATTATGTTAAATTGGTGCTACCAAACACATTGAAACAAGCAAAGAATCATTTTAACTGCCAAGATATGGACGGAGTTTATCTTGAAAATGAAGGTAATCCAGTAGGAACTGTTGGATCACATTGGAAGCAATTACATTTTTTTAAAGAATTAATGGTTGGAAATATAGTTTCCTTCCCAGAATGGGGTTTGGTTGCTGATGGAAAAGATCAAGTTTTGTCCAGAATCACACTTGGTCTGTTAGAAGATTCAGGTTTTTATAAAATCAATTACACCAACGCTGATTTTTTAAGTTGGGGCAGGAATTTTGGATGCGATATGTTACACAAAAGATGTGAGGATTGGAAACGTGAAAATTATTTTTGTTCAGTTGCTGGTGAAGAATCATGCTCTCCAGATTATTTCCAAAAATCAGCTTGTAAAATTGCAAGATATTCTCAAAATTTGAATTATAATCAGCATCTCAATGATGGATTTCTAGGTGGAATTTCTGTTTTAGAGTATTGTCCTTTTTATTTACCACAGATTCAACAGATTTCTAATTGCAAATTATTCTCCAATAATAATTTGACTTTGATCAAAAGTGGACAGACATACGGTGAGAATTCACTATGTTTTCAGTCAAATTTGATAGAGAAATCAATTTCCAATCCTTCAAATCTTCGGTGTTTCGAAACTATCTGCTCAAAAATTGGGAACAACTTGTATAAAATGATGGTGAAATTTGGAAATAATGAAGTTGAATGTTTAAATCTACAAACCATTCAAACCAATTTTAACGGTTATAGTGGGACAATACAATGCCCAGATATCAATTTAGCTTGTGAAATTCAACTGTCAAAAATGGATTATTCAACGAGTCAGATTTATAATCCGAAACAGATAACTTCTAATTTTAAAAAACATCAATTGAATTATGCAGCAATTCTACTTATTTTGATGGTGCAAACGTTTTGTTTTTAGTGAAATTTTTCAAATTATAACTGTAATAAAAAGATATTTTTCTGATGGTCGTGTAATTGACGAATTAAAACTACTCCGAAAAGCCAACTCCGATTGGTCTAAAATACCAATAAAATGAGAAGAGCTTTTCTGTTACTCAATAAAACCAAAATGACACAACGCAAGATCGACTACTATACTAATTTCACTCCAAATACCTGGAAAATTGATATTTTATTTGAAGAACTTGGAATCAAGCCAGACACAGTGAAAGAAATCAACATTTTCAAAGATGAACAATTTCAACCTGAATTTTTAAAAATATCACCAAACAACAAAATTCCAGCTGTTTTAGTAACAGAAGGTGAAAAAGAATTTCCAATTTTTGAAACGGGTGCCATTCTAATGTATTTTGCAGAAAAAGAAAAAAAATTGATTCCAAAAGATGATTTTGGAAGATATGAAACAATAAAATGGTTAATTTGGCAAGTAGCTGGTTTTGGACCAATGTTAGGACAAGCTAATCATTTCAATTCATTTGCTAAAGAAAAAATTCCATATGCAATGGATAGATATACCAAAGAAGGAGAAAGGTTATTAAAAGTTCTGGATACTCAGTTGGAAGGAAAAAAGTATGTAATTGGGGATGAACATACTATTGCTGATATTTCCATTTGGCCTTGGTTAATAACTGCTCCAATATTTGCAAAATTGGACATTTCAAAATATGAAAATATTCTCAGATGGAGAAAAACATTAGAAGAAAAATCATCATACAAAAATATCTTGGAACAAGTTGAAAAAAGGTTCCCAAGTAAATAAATTGTTTTTCATACTTTTTATTGGACAATACTAAATTGGAACGCCAATCAATTTTCTTCTTATCAAAAACCACCAAGTTATGGGTATAGTCTCAAATAGAGATTCTGAGTATTGTCATTTGCTCTTGTTGCTGCATTGGAAGTGTTTCATATGGACTATTATCTATAATTAAAGGTATCAGAATAGTTGGAATCTATTTCAATGAATTCCTCAAACGGCATGGATTAAAGATTGTATGGATTTTTTTGTCTCTCATATCTTCAGATTTCAAAAACAGTTTATGGTATGTTCGTTTGTACTGAAAGAAGTTGCCCTAATAATTATCACTTAAGGGAATGGCCGTTTGTTATAACGAGAACTTCATCTCTTCGAACAGGATTCAATGTAACCAATGACAACACGTGCATTAGCTGTGGAATGCCAAGTGCAAATTTTCCATGCTCAACTTCTCATTATAACTCTTTGTGTATGGGTTCAAAAGCACTTAGACTTCAAACTGACCCAATAATCCCTTGTGATGCAGCTTTTTTCGCTTTATTTGTTCCTCTTGGCATTGTTTTGACTATTTTTATTGTGATAGGACTGCCTTTACTTGGTTTCTATGCAATAATGCATACCACGTATTATTTACAACAAACAAAAGTTCAGCATTTGATTGATACAGAAGAACACACAAAAAAATTGAAAAAATTCAAAAAAGAAAAAAAATAAAATCATGAAATCAGTGAAAGAGAATTAAAAGAAATAGATTTCAAATCAAACAAAGGTATTGAATTTGACACCAATGTTCCTGACAAATCATTGGGAAATAAAATGATGAACATGATTGGCTTAGGTTCAAAAATTGAAGATGATAGTTTTCCAAAATCAGAAGGGATTTCTTCAATTAAGAAAGTATTGAATTTCTTCAAATTTATTTTGGGACTCAATTATTCACAAAAGAAATGGAGATTGGCAATGGTAGCTTCATCTTCAGGAATCAACGGAATTTTTGATGCCTACAATTTTTGGTTCAGGTACTGGGGGATTTGGAAATTCATAGATAAGTTTCTTCTTGCAATTATAGTTTTGTTTTTCTTTCCGTTTGGAGCAATTGCTTCAGGTATTGGTTTATCACTTTCATTGATTATTCATTTGATTACAATCATGCTCACTATTTTATTCAGACCTTATAATGCACTATTATCAAATATTCTATCGATTTTTTATAGTATTTGTTTGATTTTAAGCATCATTTACATTTTTGTTTCTTCAATAATTTCACTACTAGTTGAAGTTTCAATCTTTGTTTTAGTTGTAATATCAGTGCTGCTGGTTTTGGTATCATCACAAGTTTAATGGACGTCATATTTTATATCATATATGGAAGGAATGTTGAGAAATTAACACTTCTTTTTGACAAGAAATATCATAATGAATGGTTCTACAGAAGTGGATGGATCGATGACTGACCTTGGTCTTGTATTTTGGTAAATGAAATTTTTGTTGATTGTTTCAATTGAATTTCATTTTCAAATGTTTTGTTTTGAAATAACCATGACTATATTCATATTCTTTTGATTCAATTTTGATCATTTCCTTTTTCGTTTCGATGTAGTTGAATCTCTTATAAATTTGAAATGTATTTTGATTCTCAATAAAAAAGCCAATCCAAATTCTATCAATCCTCAATTTTTCAGTTTTTTCAAGTAATTGTTTCACCAACAAGCTCCCAATTCCTTTGTTTTGTTCTGTTGGTTTTACATAAAAAGAGTTCACTGTGCAATAACAATCATTCTCGTCAAAATATGAATCCATGATTCCTATGATTTGATTTTCTTTGTTTAATGTTTTCATGAAATGATTGTTTTGAATTGATTTTACCAATTTTTCAACATGAAAAAAATAATTGAAAAAAATTTCAAATTTTTCTGAAGGAAAAAATTTGTAGGTATTTTTGAAGCATGTTTTGAGGAGTTCTGATATCTCTTCAATATCAGAAAAGACAACTGGAATGATTTTCATATTGCCGTGAATTTTTTGACGTGGAAAAATGGATCTGATTGGATACAATCAGCAGCAAGAAATAAAATAAAATGACAAAAAAACCTCATTTCAATATCCCAAAAAACAATTTGAAATTGATGAAAACTGATTGGACCACTTGTCTTGTCAAAACAAACAAGTTGACAAGATGAAGGCAATTCTTATTTGTTGCTTTTTTTTATTCACAAACGCTGTATTTTTTGATTCAAACAATGTAAAACCAACACCAAAATCAAATTTTTTGGTCTATTTTTCAGTGGAAAAACCTTTTCTCATCGAAGAAGGTTTTGTTGAAATTCATTTGGACGTTATTTCAAAAATTAAAAGACCAAAAAAAGAAATTACTCTACAAGTTATAGACACTTCTTTAAAGTTCATAAGCCCAGTAACAAGAATTATTTCATCGAAAGAATTCACAAAGAAATCACATTACAAAGTTTCATTGGATATATCACTTCCTGTGCTTCCAAACTTTGAAATAACTGATACCCCTCATTATTTATATGTAAAAATTATGAATGAAGAATTCAAATTTCCTGTCAAAATGGAGTGGTTTCCTTTATTTATTGATGAAAAATTTGAAAAATTATTTGGTTGTTCATTGAAAAAGATTAACACTCTGTTGATTGGAATTCAAGGATCTGGTAAGTCCTCATGTGTAAATACACAAAAAAGTTCAATTTCAAATGAGATTTGTGAGCCTGCTGTCGTGATGAAAAATGATGTTCATGTTACAAGAGAATTTCAAGAATATGGTTTTAAACATATTTCCAGAACATCTTTGGCATTTCATGATGGTTTTGGTCTTGACAAAGAAACTTACCATGATGAAATATTGTATTGTTTACTCCATGGAAAATTAGACTCTTCTAATTTTACTGTCGATGCTGCAAAGGAATATGTCAAAAATCCCATTGGTCCGTTATGCTCGCACAAGAAATTAACCACACTCAATGAATTGAGGTCTGAAATTCACACAGTTATACTCTTTCTTACTTTCGAACAAATCAAAGATTTTGATAAAAACAAAGATGAAGATTCCAATATTTTAATGAAACGAAAATTGATCATTGAAAAATACAACATGATGGTATTGGCACAATATGAAGGTGATTCTAATGTATCTGAAGATGAACTATTACAACAGCAAGAGATCATCCGAAACAAGGTTTTTACTTATTTGGGTATTTCAAAATTAAATGTTTTTCTTTATCTGGCCTATGGAAATAAAAAAACAGAAAAAGATATTTTTATTGACCGAAACGCTGCATTTATCAGAGATAGATTGAAAAAGAACGCATTTACTTATTTAGAAAGACAGAAAGAGCTATTGAAAATTACAGAATTGAATCTATTTTGGGATCAACCTTTGTGTTATATTTTTGAATATATTATACCAAAGTTAAGTCATTTTCTTGGATACATCCCTCAAGTAGTCACAAATAATGTTTATAGCTGGGTGATGAAATACTTTTCAAAATAAATTTTCATCATCCTATGGCTTTCGGTGCTCATAAGAATTTCAACTGATGAAATTTTTTTGGAGTATTCATCTAAAGAATTTTTTTATTTTTTCATCTCCTAATTTGCAATTGAGTAATTCATTGTTTTCCATTGATTCTATGATTTGTGAAGTTTCAAAAGAATCAATTGAATTCCTGTTTAAATAATATTTCAATTCATTTGATGCCGATAAATCATCAGGACATCCAAAAGATGTTTTTAAAAGTACAATCATAGTTTTTTTGTTTTTGAATTTTTCAAGTTTTGATAAGGGAAAATAATCTTTAAATCTATTGGACATTGAAGAAGCAATATACAAAATTGAATTTTCATCTTTTGAACTGAAATTTAATTCTCTAAAATGTTTTTCAATTTTCGATTTTTCAATAGAAATATTTGAATCAATGACCAATTGAATACTCGGTTTGTTACTATCCAATGATTTTTTCAATCGTTCTATTTCTGATTCTACTGGTTGAAAAACTGTTTTTGTTTGATGTTCCAAATTCCAGAACAACCAAAAAGAAACAAGAACGATCAAAATCACAAAAAAATAAAATTTGAATTTTCTTTCCGTTTCTTTTTGGTTTTTTTCTATTTCTAACTTCAATTTTCTCAAATTTTCCAAGTTTTGAATTTCAAGAGTTTCTTCCAGTGTTTTTATTTTTTTATTCAATTCAGTTGTTTGCTTTTCTGAAGTGATTAAATTTGTTGAAAGATTTGAAATTTCCATTTCTTTTTGGTTTTTTTCTATTTCTAACTTCAATTTTCTCAAATTTTCCAAGTTTTGAATTTCAAGAGTTTCTTCCAGTGTTTTTATTTTTTTATTCAATTCAGTTGTTTGATTTTCTGAAGTGATTAATTTTGTTGAAAGGTTTGAAATTTCTTGTTTCAAGTTGTTCAAATCATATTCTTTCGTGTTTTGTGTTTCTTCAACTGGAGTTGCATTTTCATTCTTCATAAAAAAGTGAAACTTGTCAGATTGTTATTGGTCAAGATTCAGTACACTTTTTTTAAGCTCCAAAAGTATTGGAATCAATAAATTTGAAATTTATATCCATTTGGTGAATTTGGAGAATTCCGATTTTCAGGAGATCACTGAAGTTGCTGCAGAAAGCAAAAAAAACATGTTCATATTTTGGAAAAAAAACCAAACTGAAATTTCTTTATTTCACTTGATATTTGACGTAACCATAAGACATGTACATGCATAAGTTTGGTCTGTATTTCCAGAAGCTCCAGTTCTTTCTCCAGCACATTTTTCTTGTGAATAATGTTCTTTAGTGATCCAGTTTGTATTTCGATCAAAATAGACTGACATAGATTTACCTCTTGAGTTTGAAACATTTTCACAGTATTGTTTAGTTACAAATTCTGTGAATGGTTTTGAATCTTGACAATTTCTACTTGTGTGAATTTCTTTAAAGAATCCTGTAGATTCAATAACAGGTTTTGCGTTACATGTGTACTTTAAGCTGTGATCCAACTTGAAGGCAGGTGTTAAGTGGGTATGTTTTTTTTTCTCCACATGTTCCACAGTTTGAAGAACATTGAGTTTCGACAAGAACGTTTTTTGAATCACATGAGTGTTTTGAGTAAAGCTTGGTATTTGAGTTGAAGAAGCATTGTGAATCAGGTACAGTGAAGCCAGTGTTTGATTCTGTGCAGTCTCTTTGTTTTGAGATGAAAACTGAAGAATATTTTCCGAAAGCAGTAAGGAATAATAAGCAGATTGTTAAAGCAATGAGTTTCATTATTTTTGGTGATTCAAGTAAACATATACTCAAATACCAACCAATTTATTGCTTAGAAATTAGTTCTAAATGTCAATGATTGGTCAAAATAAACCAATAATACGATTTGAATAGTCCTTTGGAAGCCCAAATTGATTCTAACGTTGAAAATGTACGTTCATTGGATTCTTGACATTCTGTGAATTCCTATTTAAACCATTTCTCCAACAACTACAAAAAATTCAATTCCAAGTTTTTTTTCCAAAAAAAAACGAGAAGTAAAATGAAAACTTGAAAACTTGACGAATAAAATCTCCTGATTAGTTTAATAAATCCTATTTTCTATGGTTTTTTTCTATTCAATTTCCAAAAGAAATTACTGATCACAGGACACCAAAAGATAAGAAAAAAGTTTGGAAAAGAACCAACTGAAAGTTTTATTCTGATGAAAATCTAACTCTTCCATAAGATACTAATAAGCATTCATTTGGTCTTTCTCTTGCAACTATTCCATTTGTTTGTCCAGCACAATTTTTTCTTGAATAATATGCTTCAGTAATCCAATTTGATGCTCTATCATAATAAACATCTCTTGATTGACTTTTTTGGTTTTTGAAATTTTCACAATATCCTTTTGAAACAAATTCTGTAAGTGGTTGATCCCGACAAAAAGGTTCTTTATGAATTGCTCTATAGAATCCAGATGATTGAATGGTTGGTTTTTTTTCATTACAGGAATATTGAATACCAACAGATCCTACTTGAAGGCAGGTGTTAAGTGGATATTTCTTTGTTTCTCTGCAACTTTCGCAATTTTGTGAACATTGAGTTTCAACAATAACTTCATTTGAACCGCAGGTATGTTTTAAGTGTGATTCTGTTCTTGGGTTTAAAATGCAGATTGAGTCAGGAACGAAGTAACCTGTGTTTGGTTCTGTGCAGTTTCTGTGGTTTGAAATGTGGACTGAGGAGTATTTCCCATAAGCAGCAAGGAATAATAAGCAAATTGTTAAAGCAACAAGTTTCATGATTTTAGTGATTCAAGTTGAGGTATCCAATCAATTTATAATAATTTCCCATGTTCTAATGTGTCACATCTGTAAAAATCGACCAATAAAAATAGTTTAGTCGTCTCCTACTTGATTCGAAACTTCAACTGGATCGTTTAATCTATTGTAGTTTCATCATACTTTAGGATATTTGTTCGAACTCCAACAATACTTTTCTTGATCATATTATTGTACAATATTTTTTTGATATAACTCTTTTCTTGTAGCAAATGTATCTTTTACATATTTCCATAAAATTTTTGAAATTGGTTGATACAATTTGCCCTTCTTCAAGTTGTTTTTCACTTGACTTTTAATGATTTAGAAGCATCAAGCCACGTTCGTTTTCACTTTGAATACTAAGAAAAGCTTCTTCTCAATCAAAACAAACAAGAGATCTGGTTTTCTGTCAATTTTGAATGTTTGTGATTTGAATTTGTAGTTTTGGTATTTAAAAATTTTGAAGAAAGAAAATAGTTTTTATCATTTCTGTGTATTCAAAAAGTGTTCTTAATTGTGCTGAAAACACTTCTTCTTTAAGATACATTGGTTTGCAAGTTTCTTTTTCAGAGTAAAAGTGGCATGTAGCACATTGATTTGCGGAATTTTTAACCAAGCACGTCAGTTTGAGGTCTGTTTTAATTTTTTTTTCATGAAAAATGGTGTTAGAATCTTTGAAATAAGATATCTTGAAGCTCAAGAGTGCTGATATGTTAAAGATTTGATTGCTGTCTTCGGAAAAAATTTGTTTCAAAGAAAGAAAGTATTAATATTTATTAAGTGTATCTGAAAATTGGAAAACCACCTTATACCTTTATGTTTCACTTTTTGGAAAATTACAGAAGAACAGTAATTGAGCCATTGACCAACCATGTCTCTTCAAAAGCATTTTCTTCGCATGGCTTCAGTACTCAAATAAAAATCTAAACAACTTTAAAAGTATCATAAATGGTCCTTTGAGAGAGTTTTTAAATCTCTGGAAAAAGTTTCAAAAGAAGATTATCATAAAAACTTAGGTGAAGAAAAATAAATTTAAATTTCAACAACAAAAGGTTTATTCTTTAAATCAATTCATGGAACTCTAAACCATTTATACTTGGCCGATATGGTTTGGTACTATAGAATCACAGGTCAACATTCGAAATCAAACAACTTATCACCTTACTGGATGGAAGAGAAAGATTTTGAAAAACTGTTTGATAATAAACAAGATGTTCATGATGCTATAATGGAGCAATGTGATGTTTGGTTGAATTTAATTTCGAAGATGTCTGATTCAGAATTTGAAAAAAAATTCAAATATCAAAATACAAAAGGTGTTGAATTTGAAAAGGGATACGATTTGGTATTTGATCACTTGTTTAATCATGGAACACATCATAAGTTTGTTTTCTTTCGAATTACTTAACATCTTTTTCAGAGGTCAAATTACAGCCGCGTTATCAATTTTAGGTTCTGATACACCTGTTTTAGATTTACCACAAATGGTGCAAGATGAATAAATGAAAAAAATAAAAATTTTGGTCAGTGACTTTGGAAGAAATATCAACTTTTCATTGGACAACGGTCACTTCTAAAATAATGACACATTCATCATGGACTTTGTTGTTGCTTTCTTTATTTATTTTTTCTGTATTAGCTCAAGAAACCAAAGTAGAATTATCAGAATTCAATCCAACATTGCACAGAGATATGAGAGAAAAATTCCTTTTGGCTTTAGCTGCTCATTGTGAACCAAAAGTTCTCAAACCTTGGAATTGTTTTTGGTGTAAAAAAACAAAACCTGTAAAATATGTGACACACTTTGATTTCAAAGACAGTTTGGCTTTTGGTTTTATTGCACAAACAGCTACTCATAGTAAGTTCGAGTTTACAAATTTAACACTTTCTTTTTTGAAGTCATTCTTGTTTTTAGAGGAACAAGACATCTTCATATACCAGGATGGGTATCTAATATAAATGCTTTTAGAGTTAATTATCCACATGCACCAAAGGCTTCTGTTCATGTGAGCTTTAAAAATCATTAATTTTTTTTCTGTTGTAGAAAGGATTTTGGAACTCATATAAGGAAGTACATACCAAAGTATATAATACCATTAAATCTCTCCCTTCAAATAAAAAGATTTGGATTATTGGACACAGCAGAGGTAAACCAACAACAAAAATAAAAAATTAACAACCAAAAAGGAGGTGCTCTTGGGTTACTAAGTGCTGTAGAATTAAGTCGTTTAGGTAATCATTCAAAATTCAAAAAAAAATTAAAACTTTTTTTCACCAAAGGTCTAAAAAATAGAATTGAATTAATGACATTTGGAAAACCTAGAGTAGGAAATAAAGAGTTCAGCAATTATGTAAAGAAAACAGTTCAACAACATTACAGAGTTGTAAACAAAAAAGATATAGGTAAAAGCTCAAAAAAAAAAAAAAAATTTATTTTTTTCAAAGTTTCTCGTATTCCACCAAGATTCACTGGGTATTATCATTCACCTCAAGAGATTTGGTTTCCTACAAATGGTACAAGTTATAGAATGTGCAGCAAAACAGAAGGTGAAGATAAAAGTTGTAGTCTTTCTGCGGCCATTCCAAGTATTAAAGATCATCTTAATTATGTAGGACTTAATGCTCCTGATGGACATAAACATGGTTGTTTGTAAATAAATGGCTTCATTATATTTCATACAATTTTAGATCAACTTTTCTCTTTATGTCCAATTAAAAACCACATTTCAAACTTTAACCATTTGCAACATGAACTAATTATTGTTTAGAAATTCCTGGCCAGAATATTTTCCATTCATCAAATTCATGTCAAAACTTTCAACAAAGTACTTTTTTTCATATCTACTATGTATTCTGATTGAAAATTTCAATATTGAATCAAAATTCAATCTTCTGTTTCAACTTTAAATTTGTCGTTTGGAGGTTAAACAAAATTCAACATATTCATTGGACGAATAAATTACCCAATGAAATCAAACCTGTGATTTTTTTAATGTCGTTAGTGTTTATAAATTTTTTAGAAGCAAAAAATATTCCTGGTTTTGATGTAACCATTTTCAATTTTAAAATCCTTTCACCAATAGATCAATGGAACTACAACAACCCATGTGCTCATTGAATTATCAGGAAATCAGTATAAAACGGAATCTGTAAAAAAAAATTTTTTTTTTTTAACTTTACTTGAAAGTTACCCAAAAGTTTAAATATAAAATGGGAAGAAAATTTTGGGGTTAGAATTTCGAGTATGAGTGATCCTATTGAATTTTCAATTTTTGGTTTTTTTTTTTTTAATGTTAAAATTTTTAGATGATAAAGAAGAACCTCAATTATTGGCAAAAACATCACTTGATTTAAATAAAATGAAACCGGGTAAAAATGATTTCAAACTTCAGTTTACTTCAACTATTGGTATGGTTGGTGAAATTGATGTAAATATTGAATTACAGAATCATATTCATTTAAAAATCAACGAACTTATAAATTATAATACAGAAAATGAAATACATTTCGAATTCAAATCAGGAAAAGAAATTTTAAAGACTGAGAAAAGTAAAGAGTTAAAATGGAGCGATAAATTATGTATTGATATAAAAGATATAGAAGAACCTTTGAAAGGAATAATATGTGAATCAGATGAGAAAATAGGTGTTTTTGATTTAGACTTGTTGGATTTAAACTTTGGACAAAATTCAGATTTGACTTTAAAATTAGAAAGGTTAAATGATTCAACGTTAAAATATGAAATTGAAACTTTTGGTTTTGGTAAATATAAACCACCCACACCACCTCAACCAGAAAAACCAAAAAAGACAACACAACCACCACAGAAATCAAAAATGTTAAATCAATTTTCTTATCAACAACAACCAATGAATCGACAACAACAAAGCAATTATAACTTAGGTTTAGATCCAACTTTAATGAATATTGGAAATGGTCTTCAACATGTTGGTCTTCCAACAACATCAACTTATTATCAAACAACTCCAAATACGAATTTCAGTTTAGATCCACAAATACCAACTATTTTATCAGCTCATTATGGTACACAAACAAGAGTTATTGATGTTACAAAATCATTCACAATGATGTTTTTTACTTTACAACATGGTGGCAGGATGTATAATTTAAATGCTTCTGTGATGAATGGAATCGTTGGAGACCCATGTCCAGGTCAACTTAAAACATTAACTGTTATATATTGTCCACCAGGATTATTACAGCAAAATGTTGTATGTTATACGGAAAATGAAAATAACCATTTTCCACCTTTTTAACTTTTTAGATTCAATATATTCAAAATTTAATTTTAAAAAGAATAAAAAAATAAAAAAAATTTATTCTTCAATTTTACTTTGGTAAAATTTTTCATTGGTCAACTATAAAAATCCAAAGAAATTTTAACCAATCGCCTTCACGTATTTCGTTTTCACCTTTAAACACTAGCCAAAAACAATGACACAAGGGTTTGTTTTTCTTCATTGATTTTTAACTAACTATAATTTAGAAAGAGCAAAAGAGTTATTAAAAATAAAAAATTAAAAAAGAAAGTGTAAGTTGAGCGTAGTTTAAAATTTATTTTTGTTTAGCGACCACATGTCCAAAAAAGTTTGGTATGATATTAAAGCACCAGCTCCTTTCACAACAGCTCCAATTGTTTGTAAAACTTTTGTTAACAAAACTGTTGGTACAAGAACTGATGAAGACAACTTAAAAGGAAGAATTTTTGAAGCTTCAGTTGGAGATTTAATGAACGATGAAAATGAAGGACATCAAGTCGTCAAACTCAAAGTTTCCGAAGTTAAAGACAAAGTTGGATATACTGCTTTCCAAGGACTCAGATTTACTTCTGATAAACTTAAATCATTAGTTAAAAAATGGCACACACAAATCACTGCTCAAACAACAGTTACAACAACTGATGGATATCATCTTCGTGTTTTTGCTATTGGTTACACAAAAAGAAGACAACTTCAAAAGAAAAAAACAACATATGCGATGAAATCACAAGTTAAAAAAATTTCAGGAAAAATGAAAGATATCATCACTTCAACTGGTTCAACATGCTCAATCAAAGAATTTTGTAATCATTTAATGTTAAACATGATTGGTACTCAAATCGCTAAACAATGCGCTGGAATTTTCCCTCTCCAAACAACACACATTTATAAAGTTAAAGTCCTCAAAGCACCAAAACAAAGTTTAGAAACACTTTTAGCTGCTGTTGATACAACAAAACAATCAGGAGAAAAAGGACAAAAAGTTAAAGCTTAAATAAAAAAAAAAGAGAATTTATTTTTAATAATTCATTCCGTTTTTACGTTTCCTATTTAATAACAATTTAAAAAATGAATAGTTCAATTTTGAATACGTGTTCAAAAATTATTGGTCATCCCACGTCAACTGCATTTTTTTTTTTGAAGTTCACGTTGAAGGTAATTTCCACCAATCGCAAAACGTTAAGTTTCAAACTGCTTCAAGTTATTTCCACGCTTCAAAAAAAAAATCAAAACGAAAAAACTAGAGAGATGGAACAAAAAAACGAGTTTGCTTTCAAGCCAGAAATCCCAAAAAAAAGAAAAACAACTTGGGAAGAAGAAACACCACGTAAGTTGATTTAAAAAAAATTAAAAAACGAATGGACCATAGTTTTGAAAAAAAGATATGTATCCTGGACTTTAACAACTCTACCAAACCACGTTTTAAGTTTAATCTTCAGTTTTGTTTCCCAAAGCTTCATACTCTCTCACATTATAAAAGTCTCAAAAAAATGGTCTAGACTTGGAATGAGTAAAGGTTTATGGGAATCAATCGACTTTCAAGGGTTTAAAGTTACTACTTTACCAGAGGTTGTCAGTTTTCTTTCTTCAGTTATGCCAGAAAAAAATTTCGAAGGAAAAGTTATACTTCCAAAATCTTGTTCAAAATTAAGTGCTGCTAATTTCAAACAACTTAAAAATGTATATCCAAAACTTTCAACTTTAGCTATACCTCCTTCAGTTGGTGACGTATCAAGCATAAGTAATTCATCTTTGAAGCAACTTGCTCAGTTCTCAAATTTGAAACATTTAGAGCTTATTAATCATCAGAAAATAACAGATTTAGGAATGGACTTTCTTACAAAAAAATTAAAAACCTTGTCTATGGTTGTTTTAGATGGATGTGTTTCTTTGACTTCAAAATCACTCGCTTTCATTTTTCAAAGATGTCCTAAACTTAAACAAATTAGTTTACTTACTCATGAATCAGATAAAGGTGTGGTTATTCAAGATTTTGAACTTTCAGAAATGGTAAAAGAAAAGAAGCTTTTCCTCAAAACTTGTTGCTTAGAATTTGGTAAAATCAGTTATGAAACACTTTACAAGTTTGTAGAACAATGTCCAAATATTGAAAAACTTTGTATCAAAGGCTTCACTTCATTAGATTCAAAATCAATTGAAATTATTTTTTCAAACTTAAAAAGACTCAAGGAATTCATTGTTTGCTCAAATGTGACATTATATGGACCTAATTTTGAAAGTGAATCACTTGAACATCTTCATTTTTCAAGATTATCAAAATTCTATGCTCCAGTGATTAACTGTCCAAAACTTAAAAAATTATCATTTGAACAATGTAATGGAATTGAACAATTAGATTTAAATAACCTAGAAACACTTGAATCATTACAAATTAGATCATCAAAACTCACTACTGTTGATTTTAAAATCCTTTCAAAATTAACTCATTTAAAAGAACTTGAACTTTTTGATTTACAATGTAAAGATTTAAAAACACTTGAAGTTACATCATCGTCTTTAAATAAGCTTATTTTTGTGATGTCTGATGATATTAATGATTTAAACTTGAAATGTCCAAAACTTGAGACACTCAGCTTAGATTTATGCTCTGAACTTTTAAAACTCAATATTGATTGTCCAATTTTAAATTCATTTCAATTATTCATCTTACCACAAACACAATTTCCAAAATTACAAAATATTCATATAAAAAGTCAAAAATTGGTAAATTTGAATTTCCACAGAGCTATTTTACTTGAAAATGCTTCTTTTGATTGTGAAAATTTAGATGCTCTCAATTTATCAGGTTGTAAAGAATTAAAAGAATTACCAAAATTAAATTGTCCAAAATTAGATAAATTAGCATTAGGTTCACCACATGTTCAATATTCAATTGATAAAATTGAAGAATTTACAACAAATTGTCCTTCAATTAGTATGTTATCCATTTCAAATGCTGAGAATTTAGATGATGATTGTTTAGCTGAATTATGTGATAAATTGAATCATTTACAAGCATTAGTTATTTCAAATTGTCAAAACTTGAAATCACCAAATTTAGAAGCTCCAAATCTCAAAGGTAAGACCTAACCTCCTTCATTTTGTTAATAATTTTCAATAGGAATTCAAATGACAGATTGTACAAATATGAATAATATTTGTGTTAGTAGCAAAATTTTAACCAAATTATTTTTAAGAAATTGCTCAACTATTAGTGATGAAACAGTTCAAAGCATTTCAAAAACATGTCCAAATGTTAAATTTTTAGAAATCTTTAATTGTGTTGGTGTGAAATATCCACGTATTGATTGTCAAGAATTGACAGATTTACATTTTACAAAATGTGAAAATTTGATTAAACCAACATTGAAATGTTCAAAACTTAAAAAATTAATCTTCAAACAATGTCCAAAAATGAAAGATGTAAATTTTGAAGAAAATGAATCAACATCAGAAATATTATTTTCTGAATGTAATGATTTGACAGATGATATTGTTGAAAGTTTAAAATTAAATACAGGAATTCAAACATTGGTGTTTAGTAAATGTAATGGATTATTGAAACCAAAATTTGAAATTAAAAACTTGAAACAATTAAGATTTGTTGAATGTAACTTTTTAAAGTCACCTTTTATTTCCAAATCCAATTTATCAGTTTTATCATTTCATGATTGCAAATCATTGAATTTTAATTTAACAAGTGAATTATTAGATGTTTCTGTTGAAGTTGCTGAATTTGTTAATTGTGGTTCATTTGTTAAAATTTTAGTTGATTCAGAAATTCGAAAAATTTCAATGACATTTTGTAAAAATCTTTTAAAATTTTATGTTTGGAATGAAAGTACAGTAAAAACTAAAATTACATTTTGTCCGAAATTGATTTTATTTGTAACAGGAACTGAAAAATTAAAAGAACTTTCAATTAAAGATTGTGCTGCTTTAGTTACATTAAGCTTTACAAACTGTTTAGATTTAAAACAAATTGAGTTAGTCAATTGTTTAGGAATCAAAGATGACATTTTATCAAATTTACTATTAAAATGTCAAGAATTAAATAATTTAGATGTTTCAAATTGTGGTTTAATTAAACCAACAATAATTCATTCAAAATTAAATCAACTTTCACTTTCTAATTGTCAATCATTAGAATCAATAAACTTAGAATGTGAATCATTATTGAAATTTAAATTAGTAGATATATATGAATTTACATCACAAAATTTAATTTCAAAAAACATTGAAAAATTGAAAGAAATTGAAATTACAAATGTTCTTTTCAATGTTAGTACACTTATTGAATTTCTTGAAAAATCAAAAAATTTGACAGGTGTCAATTTAAAAAACACAGGTATTTCATCTTTACAACAAAGAGAAATCCTTAATGGGTATGGGTATTTAAAAAATAATCAATTGATAATAAATAATATGAACAATTCAAATAACAACTCAATATCATCAAAAATGATTATTGAAGAAGAAGAAGAAGAAAAAATGATTTGAATCATTTATTTTTCAAAAAAATTTGGTTTGTTTCATTACAAATATTTATTGTGAATAAAACTTGAAAATTCAAAATTATCTTTTTTTAAGTCTAATACAAAATGATATTCATTGAATACACTAACATATTTTAATTCTTTAAAACCTAATTTTTTGAATAAAATTATTGAATTTTGGTTTGTATCAATAATCTTTGCAATGAATTTATTTATTTTTAATTCTTCATTCGCTTTAGAAAAAGAATTAGTTTTTTTTTTTTGACTTACCATATTTTATCATCATTTTTATTGATTCTTTTGCTATTCCTTTTTTTCGACTTTTTTCTTCTGCTATCATGATTTCAATTTCACCAATTGTTTCATTTTCATCATTTTCAGAGATGAATATATTTATATCTCCACACATTCCTTCCATTGTTTCTTGTTTGTTTGAAAATTCTTTATCCAACAAGATGAATGTTAATTCTTTTTTTTTTTTAGTGTTTTTTTTGAAATACTATTATCATCTAAATGCCATGTTTGTTGCATTTCATATTCTTCTTCAATTGATAAAGGTTCAGAACAAGTCATTTCTTGTAAAAAAGGATCTTTCATCCAGATGTGGTATTTTTCGACATGTTCTTTGGTATAAGGAACAAATATTACTTTATCTCCAACCTAAAGATTAATTTCTTGAATCTTACAAGTTTTGTGTTTTCGTTTAACTTCATGATTAACCAAATTGTTCCACCAATAAGATAGCCAATCCAAAAAATAAATTTTCATTTTGAACTTCAAAACATGAAAAAAAATGATTGGATAACGATTTTGTTTGCTTTTTGATTGAAAAAAACCATTTTTTGAACTTTAATGGAGAATTATTTGTCTGGTGTTGAAGGTACAACTATATTTTCATTTTTAGACATGGGTACTGTTTTAAACTTATCAGAAGCTTCAAAATCAATTCATGAAAATATTCACAATTCATGGAACTATTTTTTACAAAGAGATTTTCAAACTATAAAAAATACAAACAAAGAAGC
The DNA here is from genome assembly GCA_016618085.1 of Neovahlkampfia damariscottae. NCBI lineage: Eukaryota > Heterolobosea > Selenaionea > Neovahlkampfiida > Neovahlkampfiidae > Neovahlkampfia > Neovahlkampfia damariscottae. Next base: position 17,321 of record JABLTG010000171.1, on the reverse strand, counting down.
TTTTTCAAATTACAAATTGAGAACAAAAAAATTAAAAAATTTTCCTGATACAATTACTACCAACAGGATTGTTCATTATTACAATGGTTACGTAAGTGCATGTCTTGAAATATCAATCACAAATTATCATAATGATCCAATCATCAAACAAAAAAGTTATGATTATGATGAATGGAAAGAAGAAGAAGAGAATGTTTTGGAAATAATTGCAACTGATGTTGTTGAAGAAAATGATGAAATTTCATGTTGTTTTGTTGATGGATCAATGGAAATAGTATTCAGATTTAAATTGATCAAAATAGACGAAATGAGATTGGAAAAGGAATGTGAAATGATCATTTTGGACATATCTTTAAAAAATGATGATATAGAAAAATATACTTTTGGCGCAACAAATGAAAATGAAGATGAAGAAGATGGATTGTACGATTCAAGTAATATGGTTTTATTCAAAGAATCTTTGCACAAGAGTAAAAAATAAAACAATCTTTTTCATTTGTTAGAAAGTTCATCAATCAAAAAATACTCTTGGTTCCAAAATAATACGTACTTGAATCTTTCATCATTTATAAATTCAAAAATATTCACATCAGTATTTTTCCAGTCAATTGTCCGATATTTCTTTTTAAATTTGGTTTCGATTTGTTTTACAAGAATAAAGTGTGTATGTTCGGGATCTGATAAAACTTCACAACTTGATAAATGAGGATCTATTGAAATTTCCATCTTTTTTGATAATTCAATGAAAGTTTCTGCAGTCAAAAATGATTTGCGACTATTTTCATTAATAGAACATTCAAATAGAAATTCTACTTTCTTTGGAAGCATTTTAACTAAAAAATCAAAGAAATGAGCTCCAAAGACGTAGTCGTGAGGCACAGAAATTTTCAAGAATTTGATGGCACGATAACTCTTCAAATTTGTCATTTCATCTTCTATAAAATGTGCATCCATGTCTAATTTATCAATATTTTGTTTTCGTAACATAGATACGTTTTTAGAATTGCGAGCTTTGAGTTTTTTCAAATTTGGAAAAATATTGACATTTGAAGAAACTATTTCATTTGAATCACTGTATTCTCTGAAATCCAATAAAGAACAGTTTTCAATATCTAATTCTTCAATTGTATTTATAGGATATGAAGAATTCAATTTCAATATTCCTCCCTTTTCCAATGAAAATTTCAATTTTTTCAATTTCAATAAACTCTTAGATATGAATTCAAAAATTTTTTCTGATGATATGCACATAATTAATTCCTCTATTATAATATTTATCTTATCAATTTGAAATATTTTGATGATAGTTTCATCATTCTGATTGAAATATGTTTTTGATATTTCAAGTGTCTTCAAAGATGAAAATTCTTGGTTCCTAAGGAATTTCACATCATCATCAACAAGAAAAACATTCAAATGTAGGTGTGTAAAAAATTTCAAAACTGAGTATGGTGCTGGTATTATATCATATTTGATAGGTTTGTGTTGCCAAAAATAATCAGTTTCATCAATTATGTGCCAATATTTTCTGCTAACTAACCTAAAATTCAGAAGAACATCAATGTAGTTTGATGTAAATTGGAAAATAACGTCCAAAATTTCCGGTACTTCAATGAAAAACTCAATTTGTTTTTTTTGTTTTTTTCGATAGTATTCTACGGGTTCTGTTATTTGACTTTGATATTTATTGAAGTAAAAATATCCTTTTACTCTGGATAAGTCAGGACTGTCCTCTGCATCCATGAGTTAAATTTTCTGTTGAAATTGTCCAATCATCTTTGTTGATAATTCAACTTTCACAATTTCACTTTCAACTATAAGTATTTAAGTATTATTTTTCTATTTAATTGATCCTTTGAATTGACCAATCATTTTCCTATGAGACATTTAGAACAAGACTGGAAAGAAGTACCATTCACAAAAGAAATAAAAATACTACGAAAAAAAGAAGATTGGAAAGGTATTGAAATTTTATCAGAATCACAAAAAACAAATTTTCATTCCATTTACTACGCAGAATCATTGATAAAACAAGGAAAACCTGTTGAAGGTTTTGACATACTCACAAATTTAAAAAACGAAATCAAAAAAGAAACAGCAGATGACTATTTCATACTTGGTAAAATATCAAGACTTCAAAATAATGACGATGAAGCTTTTAACTTTTATAAAATAGCAGCTGAAAAAGGTTCAGGAGATGCTCAACATAATTTATCAATTTACTACGAACGAGGCACTGGAACACCAAAAGATGTTCATAAAGCATTCTTTTGGATGGTGAAGGCAGCTGAAAATAACTTGATTGATTCACAATTCAATTGTGCTGTGGCTTTTGAAGAAGGAAGTGAATCATGTGAACAAAATTTTGAAAAATCATTTTACTGGTATTCAAGAGCAGCTGAAAATAATGATTGTGAATCATTATATTGTGTTGCTGAATTCCATGAAAAAGGTTTGTTTGTTGAAAAAAATTTGAATGAAGCTTATTTGATTTTTTATTCACTTATGACTTGTGATGATGAAAGGACAAGAAAAATGGCAAAAGATAAAGTTAATTATTATCAAGAAGAAGGTTTGACTCTGCTGGCTCATTATCACAAAACGAAAATGTATATTAAATTAAGCGAATCAAATACAACATTGAAAATTTACTCAGATGTTATAATTTTTACAGACAATTCAATCAAAAAGTAATTCATCAAATTTGAATCAATTCTATTGGTGGAAATATTTATAGGAATAAAGCGCATTTTTTATTTGATTGGTTTCAATAATGATTTGTAATCGATTTTTTTTTGTTTGACTTTAGTATTGGATGTCAAAATAGCAATATAGTCTTCGGAAGCACAACAGAAATAATGAAAGACTTTTCCTGAGATTTGTTGTTTCATAAAATGATCTCCATGATTAGACATCGAACTCCCATAAATAAATCTCAACTTTTTGTTAAAATTCAAATGATTGGATAAATAATCAATTGCATCATTTTCATGAAGAATGAAACACGATTTGAATTTATCAATATAATCCTTTGATATTTCTCCTGTTTCTAACAATTCTTCAAATTCTTTTGGTGAAGAGACATCTTTCCAATTGATATCTTTTGGTAAAGTAGCAATTTTTGGTGCTTGTAATATTGAGTTCTCCAATTCTGAAAAAAAGTCTTTGGAGTATAATTTGATGTTTTTGATGGATTTTTGATCAAATTTTTCAACAATAGCAAGTTGTTCAAATAATTTATGACTTTCGATATCTTTCCATTGACTGATTTTATGAAATGAAGCAAAGAATGCAATTCCTTTGTATTTAGTTTTTTCATCAACAAATTTTGACATCAATTCTCTTTGCTTTAAAACAAATCCAGAAATCCTAAATGAACCATGTAACGATTCAATCCTACTGTATTTGTATCTTTGAAATAAAAATGCAGACCACAATGATTCTGAATTAGCATATTCATAAAAATCAGAATTGACCAGTTTAAAGTTCAAATAATCATATTGATGAGTTGAAACGAAAGTTAAAATATATTCCATAATATCCGAAGGAAGTTTATGGTATTGTGGAACATTGAATGATGCTTTGCATTCATTTTTTAAATAATTAACAACATCTACCTTTTGATTTGCTATTGCAATGTTCAAAGCTGTTTTATCGTTCATATTTTCATGATTGATGTTGATTGATGAATCTGAGATAATAGTTTTCACAAGTGACAAATTTCCACATCTACATGCATAAAATAAAGGTGTTTCGTTGATAAAATCCATTGAATTCAATGAAATTCCCCTTTCTATTAGAAACAAAGCTAATTTTTCAGTTTTTGCAGAACCACAAGCAAAATGAAGAAGAGGAATTGAATCAATCTTGTAATCAATTGGAACCATCTCTTTTTTGATCATTTCCAAACAAGCATTTTCAAATCCCAATTCAATTGACTTTTCAAAAGTGTTTAATTCTCTTTGTTTGTCGGAATTTGCTTTGTAATTTGAAAGTTGTTTCAACAAATCATCTTCATTGAACAAATTTCCTTTCAATATGTTATCTAATAACCTCATTGAATAATCAGCATGAATTAATGATTTTGATATTTCAATGAATTGTTTGGTTGCTTTGGAATTTGTGATGTTGATAATTTCATCCAATAAAACATCATCCTTTACTTTGTATTTTGCGATTCTTTTGACGACTAAGTTCAATCCATTCTTTGAAGCAACAGAAACCAATGATTCCTTTTTTTCATTTTGGTACGTAAATATTTCGTTCAAGTCATTGTCATCTTTCAAATGTTCGAAAATAAAATCAAGAATTGAAGTCAATGTTTCATCTTGTCTTTGTCTGCTTAAAGTCATTAAAATTGTATCACCCATTGCACTTGTCTTGAAAAATACTTTTAATTGATTTTTTGCGATTGAATTTAACAGCAATTGAATGAAAATACCTAAATTCTTTTGATAGGTTGGTTTCAATTTTACCAAGCGTAAATTCGACAATACAGAAATAACAGTGTTCTTATATGAAAAAGCCTTAATATCTTTGTAATCTTTGATGTAAAGTTGATCGATATGTTCTTTAGAGTTCAATAAAAATGATGTTAACTTTTCGATTTGTGAAAATTTTTCAATTAAATTAATAATTGAATAACCAGGAGCATCTGTCAATAAATTCTTCAAAAAAGGTTCAATCTTCTTTTCATGAACATCCAAAATTCCACCTTTAACCGTGATTTTGTGATCTTTTTGGTCTATTAAACAATAAACAAATGGGCACTTGATTTCACTGAAAGATACTCTCCATTTTTCTTCCATCTCTTTTTGAACTATCAATTTTGAAGGTTTTTCTTTTGAAATAAAAAACTCAGAGGCTGTTTTTTTGGTTGTAATTTGAAAATTTGTCACAACCTTTTCTTTGTTTTTTAATTGGGAATGTCTTTTTAACAACATCGCATTAAAATCAACAGCTGGATTTGCTGCATGTATATTTGGTTTTTTATCAATTGATACAGTTTTTTTTAAAGTAACTTTTGATAATTCATCTTGAACAGATGAAGATTTTGGTGTTGTTGATAAAGTCGGTGTTGATGGTAATTCTGAAGTACATTGTGGTAGCGGAGGAGGAGGAGGAACTGGTGGACCTGAACTTGAAGGTGTTTGAATATTTACAATTTCCGGAGATTTTTCTTCTTCAGTTTCTTCCACAATTTCTTCTTCTTTTTTGGTTATTTCAACAAATACTTCATCTTTTTGTCTTTCTTCACTTTTTAATTTTAATTCTGAAAGAAAACTCATTTTAGTTTTTATTCCTTCTCACAATCCGCCAATGATGTGACTTTGCTTCTGATCTATTTATAGATTCACTATCAGATGATGATTGGATATTTGAACAATGCAATGAAAAACAAAAATAGATCTTCAATTGATGGTTGACTCTGAGAAAGATTTTTTTATCTTTGAATGTTGTATTTTGAATTGAGAGCTGTATCTCGATTCAATTTTGATCCAGTTGTTGTTTCCTTTTGACATGGCACATCAGTGTAATATATAATGTTTGCATTGAAACTTTTCTTAAAATGTCTAAAAGATCTTTCAAAAACACCAATCAATTCTACTCCTTTCATACACCAATCAAAATATTTTTCATCAACCAAGACCTGTTTCCTTTAACTGTTGATTAAAAAAATACCAATGTCAGAGTTCAACCCTTACAAAATTCTTGAAGTTAACTCAAATGCTTCCACTGAAGAAATCAAAAAAGCATATTGGAAGAAAGCAAAAGAATTTCATCCTGATATTTATGAAGGAGACACAGAACATATGTTCAGTATTAATGAAGCTTATGAAATCCTTTCCGATGAAGAAAAACGAAATCAATTCAACTTGGAAAATGAAGATGGAAACTTCTCTGAATCTATTGGTGATTTGTACAACGGACCCAAGTTATCAGAAAAATATGAAGAAAACTTCAAAAGATATCAAAAGGAATGGGATAAAATAGATAGATTATTTGATAACTTTTCAAATGTTGCAAAAAAATACAAACAAAAAATGTTATCGAATCAAAATACAACAAGCTTAAATATAAAGTTTGACCAAATTGATTGTGGTATTTGTATTCGTAATTGTCCAAGAAACCAAAACAAAGAATTTCAAAACGTACTGGATTGGCACCACGAACAATTTGATGAAAATGTTGCTTCTCTTTTGACATTAAAAAATTTAACCAGAGTATCATATTTCGATGAAGCAAAAGAAATTAAATTTAACACTTTCAAGGATGATTTAGAAACACAATTTTCTGAGTCTTATAATTTGTTAAAATGGCTTGAAAAATCATTTAAGCCAATTTCTACAACTCAAATGGATGATATTGTCTTTGATGAGTTGAATCCTGCTTATACAACAAAATACAATTACGGAAAATTATTTGATGTTTTTAGAACAACTCAATCAACTTATGAAAAATTTTTTATCACTGATTGTGATGGAAAAATTATGAATCCAAATTTTATTTTGAAATTCATCAAGAAAGAAGATATTCCAATCTATATTGACCAAAAAGGAAATTTTAAAAAAGTTGAATCTACCAATTGCAAACGTTGTGAAAAAACATTTGGTTTTTTTCAAAAAGGAAACTTTTGTCAAAGATGTTCTCAGAAATTTTGTTATAATTGTTTGTTGCTTTCAAAAATGCAAGAATATAACATTAATTATCTTGTGTATTGTTGCAAAGATTGTTTTGATTTTGTCAAAGTTCTTCATTCAAAATTATGGATCAAAAAAGCATTAGAAATTGAAAGTGAATGTTGTTTGGCATTTTCTTTTGAATCATTATCAAGAATTGATAATGAATTATACCTTCGTGCTGGAAATGAATTTCAAGTAAATGGAAAACATAAATTAGCTCTTCAATGTTACTATTACGGAAAACTTTCCCAAACACAATTCATTGAATACTCAAGAAAACTATCTGAATTGAAACAGTTTTCTGAGTGCATTTTGTCAATGAAATATATTTCAAAATTATTCAATGTCAATTTTGACAGCATTGGTGAATCAAATTTTCTGAAATCAACTGAATTTTCAATTCTATGTTATGTTTTTCATAAAAACAACCTTGATTATTTATTTCAGAAAATAATCAAGTTTCAAGATTCTGAAAGAGTTAATCTATTGATTCAATTTATTTGTAAAAAACAAAAATTTGTCAAGTTATTTCCATACCTTAAAAAAGAAGTTTCACTCATTTCAAAGTTTGTATCCATTGCCAAATTTAATGAAAATGAATTAACACAAGTAATTAATTTTCTTATGAGCTTAAAAGAGTCAAAATTCAAAAATGTTGTAATGTTCTTTGATGCAATAAAAAATCAAGATGAATTTCTTGTGAAGCTCATTCATAAAAAAAAGTATCCAGAATTATCATTCATTTATCATTTCATCAAAAAATCATCAGTCTTCAAATGGATTGATTTATTTTCTGAATTGAAAAGTAACCAATTATGTTTGAATGTTTTTATATTTTTAAAATATCATTTAAACATTGATTTAAATCAGTTAAAACTTGAATTCTTGAAAAAACAACAATATAATCAATATATGATGTTGTGTCATTTTGATTCACTTTCAAAAAAGACCCATTTTGACATTGAATCAATAATTAGTTTATTTGATGATCATACTGGTTTCGTGATGAGTTATTTCAACTCAATCAATAAATTAGATTTTTTAGGGAATAGATTGTTTGATTTAAAAAAATATATGTTTGCTATTGATTGTTTCATTAAGAATAAATCAGAACCAAGTTTCATACTTCAAAAAGCAAAAGAAACCAAAGATGTCAATATTATCATTTATTATTATCATCAAATTGTTAAAAATTATCCAAACAATCATCATTGGAGAGTCATTTTAAAAAACATTTTGAGAATCAAAGAAATGAATGAAATTCAATTTTCAAACACACAATGTTTCAAAATGATTCTTTCTTTCATTAAACAAACAAAAATAGTTGATATTGATATTTTGATTCCTTTGTTGACATATGCAAGTGATGAATCAAAGAGTTTGATTCTACATGCATTCAATCATGATTCCAATTTTCAAAATCATTCAATTGTTTTGTCGATCAAATCTAAATTACAAAAAAGTCAAGAAAATCAATTTAGATCATCTCTTCTCAATGCAGTTGAAACAATGAACGTTAAAGAATTAGTACTATTGTTATTAAATGTTAATATGAGCACCAAAAAAGTCATTGAAGAAATATTGATTCAAAAATTGGGTAAATTTCAATTGGACAGTTTTCCAGACCAATACAAGTCAATTTTGCTTTTATTGAAATCTTCCATCACTTCAAACATCAATGAAAAAGTTGGAATTTTATGTCAATGCTTTTTTTTATTCCCTGAAGAGAATATTCAAAAATATATTTCAAAAGTTATAGAAAATCCAAAAATGAGAAAATCCATCTTTCAAGGATCATTTTTTAAAAATGATATCTCGATACCGAAAGTTAATGAATATCCAAACAAATTGAAAATAACAAAAGATTTGAAAATGATCAGAGGATTCGAGAAAGGAATTCTCAAAAATTCAAAAACATCATTAGAATCAGGATTCTTGTACATAGATTTCTGCATGGCTTCAAGAAGTTCTGTTTCATTTGTCAATAATTTTTTGTTATCTCAAATCTATTTTCTCACTGCAATGAAAGAGTCAAAATCAAAAAATGAAATTTATGCGTTGTGGAAATTGATTGTTGATTTAGCTCCAGAAATCATTTCCATTGCGGGTTCTTATTTGAATCCAAACTTAAAAGGCTACTATTTTGAAAATATTTTGAATATCATTCTTAATGCTTATACAATCATTAAACCATTGACTTCAACAAAACCAAATAATTCAACTCTGATTGGATCAATTTATGAAACTATTTTCGATCAAATTTTGGAAGAAATAGTCCAATTAAAAAGATTTTTTTCATTTCCTTCAATTAACAAAAACTATACCACATTTGACATGGTTTTTTTGAATTTATTATCCTCTGAATATTTGAAAACAAGTTTGAATTTCATTTCAGAAAAATCAGGAGATACTGATATTCCAAAAGAATTGGCAGAATATTATCTTTTTGAAGGTGTTTGGAAAGGTTGGAATAATGATGATTTTTCAATTCTCAGAAAAAATTCAATGATCAGTTTATTGAAAAACAAAAAAATTAATATTGAAACAATTGAAGATTTGATGAATTGGCCATTACTGGAACGTGATTTAGATGGTTGGTTACCACCAAAAGTGATGAATTTAAACTTCCCAAACAAATCATTCCACAAAATAAATGGGATAGAATTGACAAATACAAATGTCAATTTGTTAATTGAAGATACAGGAACTCCTCTATTTGATTCCAATGATATTTCCGAAATATTTCAATTGGGAATTACTAGTGCTGCATTTACGTTAGATCAACCTTCGGAATTATATGATTCACATCCATTTCAAGAAATGAAATACTCACCAAGTAATATCTCAGGAACAATGTATTTGGGAACATTACTTCATTGTGATTATTTGTTAAAAATGATGACAACACAAACTGAAATCAGTTCAAGATTTCCATTTGAAATAAAAAACTCATCAGATGGATTTTCACAAAGAATTCCTCGTGAATTACATGAAAAGTTGATTTTGAAAAATAGAAGTGGTAAAGCTCATCGATTTTGGATTGAAATTGATAAATTGGATTATCAAAAAATTGAAAAAGGTGATAATACTAAAATTGTATTTTCAGATGTTAAAATGAAAATCAAGAAACATTTATTGAGTATTAATGAAAAGGGTGAATATGTTGACGCTAAAATTGATTCAAAAGATGATTCTCCTGAAGCTTTATTTGCTAAAAATTTTACTGAAAATTATGATGAAATTGGGAAATATTTTCCAGAGTTATTGAGGTTAAAAGAATTAGCAAAGATAAGTGCTGTATATGTATTCTTAAGAAGTGAGCATGATATGTTGGAAGCTAAAATAAAAGCCACACAAACTACAGTTCAAGAATATTTTGACAAGTTAAGAAAAGATGGTACATATCCGTTGAATACTTATTCAAGAGTCCATGATGAAGTTGAAAACGCATTAAGCAAAGCCATTTCAGCATCAGGTGTCCCTGAATATCAATTTTCATATCAACAAAAGGAGACCTTTAGAACACAAATACGAAGTGACATTTCAAATCAACTTGAAAGAGCAGATTCTCAATTTTTGTCATCGGTTTCACAACAGTTGGAAAATTTGTCAATGATTTCAATATCAACATCAGATATCAAGTCTTGCATGAAAACAGGAAATTCAATACATATCTCAAATAGAATGATGATGAATCAAAAAAAATTGATCACAGATATCTTGAAATTTGGAATATCAACAGAATCAAATGATCTTTATGGTGTCAATTCTGACCCAGTTTGTTGTTGGGTGCCTGCCACTTTTAACCAATTAGATGATTTTCGTGTGTATGGTGGAGTTTCAATGAATTTAAATAGAATGGCACAAAATCAATTCTCACGCAATCATTTGAGAAATAACTACAAAATTACAACAAACACTTTTAAGAATGGATTTCTACCTCAAAATTCAACACAAAAAATGTCTTTCGCTAAAGCATCTGCTCAATTTAAACAAAATTGTGTGGATAATAAGAAATTACCTTCACATATTCGAGGTTATCTTCAAAATCAATATTATCAAAAAGGAAGTTGGTATAAAGTTAATAATCCTCCTGGATATCAAGTGGGTCATAGAATTCCTGGATTGAACAATCCAAATACATTTAGATGGGAATTTGGAAAGGATAATATGCATAGAGGTGCAAAGTACAAAAAATAATTGTTAATTGTTAATAAAAAAAGAATTTTTTTTGAATCAGTGTGTATCTTATTGGTGGAAAAATTTAGGAATGAAAGTATCACACATCAGAATTTAATGAAGGTGAGGTTGTAGTATTTCCACAAGTTGCAGGTGCATCTCTTCCAGTTATTGAGAAAGTGCTTTACGGAGTTGCAGGACATGAAATTGACATGACTCAATGGTTTAGAAGTTACTTCATTCAACATGAAGTGAACTTGAAAATTGAAATTCATAACATGGATTTCAACAGTATTTATGGTGATCCAAAGTAAGAAATATTCAAGCTCAAACTCATACCTAAGGCCATACACACCAAAAAAATTCAAAATCACATATTATTATCCTACTGGTTCAACCTTATGGATGGCTCCACCACTTCGTATCACTGAAACTGGCAAAGTCAATTATCCGAAATTCTCCGTTTTAGGAGGAATGATGCCTATTGTCATTGATGTAAAATACGGAGAAAGTAGTAGAAGCAGAAGGTCCGGATGGGAATTTAACTTTTTTTAATTTTCACCCCCCACAGGAAGTAAAAAAGACCATTTTCGTGGATTTTTCATTTTTTTTGACCAAATCCCCCCAACATCCAGAGCCATTTTCATGTCCTCTCACACCTCAACTCGGCAGGTTTTTCACATTTGAAAATATTAGTTACCTTCTTACTTTTTTTTAGCCATGATTTTATTCCTTGGTTGCCCTCTTTTATTGGTTCAGTGATATTGGGGTTTGGTTTGTCTAAAATTATGGGTAATAAAAACTACGAGTTTGTAAATCCATAATTTTGGAAGATTTGAATCCTTCTAATTGTAAGTTTGGAGCGTTTTGATTGGCCTAATCCTTTTGGAAGTTTGTCAATGAGCACCGAATCTTCACCTACAAGTCCAAAAGAACCTACTGAACCGACCAAAAATGATGATTATATTTCAGGATCCACAGGAGCCAATCTAAGTAACGTTTACAATTTAAGCACAAACAAAATAAATCAAAACGATTCAGAAATCGTGAAAGCCTTGAAAAACGAACTTTATACTCTTCATAAAGCAACACAAAATTCTGAGAAAACTATGTATGTGCAAGGCGATGTTAAACATCCAAAGGAATTTGTGGAATTTTGGGTGCCACAATTAATGAGGATCATGGTTCATTTTCACATAAAACAATATAATACCAAAGATAAATTTAATGATAATCAATTGGAAACTTTAAAGGAGGCAATACCATTCGTTTGCCGGAGAACTAATGAAACAAACTTTGTATGGAAAAAAATGGGACCTAATCATAAACATTATGTTTCAACTATTTTTAAAATAATCAAAGACTGTGACTCACACAAAGCTTTTTCTTATGCTTTTGATAATACACCAATTATAAATAGCTTGGTTTTCGACAAAAATTATGTTAAACATGACGAAGACAAGAATAACTTACTTAGTGAATATAAGAATTGTTTGGATAAACTAATTGAAAAAAAAACATTTGATTATGGATGCCCTGTCATTCTTGTAAACTTTCAAGGAAAAAATTTATATCTTATTTATTCAAATGCACTTGATTTAATTTGGAACTTTCACAAGTTTATTCAAGAATTTATTAAAAGCGAAGATCCTCAATGGGAAATAAAAAATATTTTTTAGTTTTTATCGCTGATTTTCTCCTTTAAAACTTTGTGACTTAAAAATTCTGATGAATACTACTCTTCAGACTATGAACATAAAAATTAAAAATGTGAAAAATTACATTTTTAACTAAATATTTATCCAATGGGAACTTTTTCTTATTGAAACTTGTTCAGACAAGTCTGAACCCAATCACTGGATTGAATCCTTCTTTTTAGAGGTTTGGAGAAGTTTTTGGTGCTTTATTTTTGGACTTCAATTTGTTGAACATTCAAATAATTTTATTGGTAAATTTCTAACCCAATCATAATTAAATCAATTTTGGTCTTCAGAAAAAAAGATGAATATTTCCAAAGTATTTTGCAGAAAAACCTTCATGAACTTTTCCAGAGCTTTAAAATCTAACTTTAGGAATTATTCACAAGAAGGAAATTCAGCAAAAGAGAATTTAAATCAAACAAATCTTTCTTCAAAATTTAAAGAATCTCTTCGTAAATTGTTTAAAGATTTAAAAGAATACGCTAAAAAACATCCAGCCTCTTTTACAACAAATATAGGTGGTTTGATTGCAGGTTCAGTTGGATTATATTATTATTATTTGTCCATTCAAGAATTGAAAAGCAAGAAAGGAGAAATTGAAATAAGAAAAGAAGGAGCAAACGAACTCTTAAGACCTGAAAAATTTGATGAAGAACCAGATTATATTGTAAGAAAAGATTATGAAGAACATTTAAATCAAATTATTGGAACATTAAATAACAGAAAATATATCATTATTGTTGGAAGCAAAGGTTCAGGAAAAACCACACTTTTAAAGCATGTTATTAATGGAAAAGAAGGAGTGGTTTTTGTAAAATTTGATGGAGAAACAACACTTTCTAACTTCAAACATAAACTTCTTGAAGCCATCAACGTTCAAATTGAACCATGGAATCAAAGTAATTTTTTTCAAACTAATTATTTTTATTTAGATAAATCAGCTCAAGTTTTTGGTGAAATTTGTAATTCAATAAAAAAAACAAAAGATGGAAAAGTAATTTGGGTTCCAACTGTTATTTTTGAAATTGAAGGAAGCACAACAAAAGAAGTTATCAAAGAACTTTACAAAACAGCCAAACAAATATCTTCTGACAATGTTCAAGCAAGATGCATTTTAGTTTTAAGTGATGCAAATGCTTGTCTGTCCATGACATCAGGTTTTTAATTTTTAATTTTAATTTTTTTAGACTCTGGAAGACAAGAATATATTTGGGTTGGTGATTTTACAGATGATGAAGCAAATGATTATTTGGATAAAGTTGGTTTTACTTCGGATGGCGAAATTAGAAAAATGGTTTTAGAAAAATTTGGAACCAAACCAGTGAATCTTCGTAATCTTGTAACTTCAAATATGAAACCTTTGGAATTCATTGAAGAACAAATTGAAAAAGATGAAGATTCTGTAAAAAATTGTTTGAAAGCTGACAAAAATGATTTCTACAAGAATTTATTCCAAAAATTATTAAAAAATGAAAACAAAAATGGCATTGAGAGTTTGAATATTGATGAAGAAACAAAGGTTATTGCTGAAGGACCAGCAGTAAAAGGATATCATGTTCTTGCTTATAATATTGAAAAAAGAATATTTAAATTTCATTCTAATTCAATGCGTGAAGCAACTAGAAGATTTATTGAAAGAAACAAATAAATTTTATTTATAGTATTTTATTATTTGGGTTAAAGTAATAATAATTATATATTATAATAATATAATTATCAACAATGGTTAAAAAATATGAATTTGAAACAGAAGAAGATAGAGAACAATACAATAAAGAATATCATAAGAATTATTATGAAGAAAACAAAGATAAAATAACAGCAAATTTATATGAACTAAAACATTGTGAATGCTGTAATCAGAAAATCATGAAATATAAAATTCAGCGCCACCGTAGATCTAAAAAACACAAAAAGAATGAAGAACTCGCTATTAAAAATTGGTCAAAATGAAAACTTTATTTATAAATATTATTATTTAACATTTATAAATCATATTTTTCTCAATTATTTTTAGTGATAAATAACTTGTGTTTTTTACTTTTTTCATGTCTTGCTTTTTCACATTTTTGTATTTCAGAACCACAAATACATATTATTTTAATTGTTCTATTTGAATTGATAACTTCTTTGTACTTTTCTTTATTTTTTTTAATTTTTTCTTTATTTAAAATTTCATATTTTTTTTTATTTAATTTGATTTTTTCTTTATTTCTTTCTCTGTATTCCTTATCATAATCTTTTTTATACAATTTTATTTTTTCTTTATTATCTTGTCTATATTCATTATTTGTTCTTTTGGGTACAACTTTATTTACACATTTCATTGATTGAATATAATATCTTTCTTTTTGATGTAATTCATCTTTATCTTTGCAATCACATTTTTCAATCAATTCAATATGATAATTATTATTTTCTAAAACTTTGAATGATGTGATAAAGTTATATTTTCCTATTCTATAACTTTTATAATCTGACACATGTTTCGCCAATCTTTGGCATAATCTAGGTTTGCAAGTTGAACCAACATATACTAATCCAGTTGTATTGCAAACAATTTTATATATTTTCCCTTTTGAATAATCAATTACCATTTTTTAACTCTTTTTAACTTAATGTTACGTATTTTCTTTTCTTTAAACTCTTTTTTTCACAACTAAATTTAAATAATTTAAATCAGTGCATCTTGTGAGACAAACCCAAAGCCAATTTGGAGTAATAAAATTACTTTCAATATCAAAAATATTAATGCTTTTCTCTGTTGTAATACCTTGCACTGAGTGACATGTGTAACCAAATGAAGGACGAAAACAACTATCTAATCGTTGAATTGAAATAATATATTTTTCTTTGGTTAAAACATCTTGTAATGTTGCACTTTCTTTATTTAATTCCACAATATTATAAACATAATTGTTGTGAAATAATTTATCTTTTGTTCTAAATCTTTGTTTAACGAAACATTTTATATCTTTACACCAGTTAAAAATTTTACATTGAACCTTTTTATATTTTAATTTATTTAATACTCCTTGACATATTTTTATTGCTGTTGAATTGAAATAAGTAATATTCATATCTGTTCTGTTATTCTTTTCTCCATTTATTTTAATTCCAAATTGTGTATAAAGTGTATTAATGAACTCTTGACGTGAAATATTATTGAAATTATCAAAAATATATTTCTTTAATTTTCTTAATGTTTCTTCTTGTTTCTCATCTTTAATTCTTCTACTTCTATGTAATTGTAAATGATTAAAAAACATATTTTCAATAATTTTGTTGTAAATGGTTTCGTCATTTATAAAGTTTTCAATTGGGCTATTTTGTAAATTATCCCCAGTTGCAATAAATATTTTATCTTCATTGGATTCCATAATATTTTTCAGGTCAAATAAATCACTGGTTGTTAAATTGTAAATTTCATCAATAAGGATAACATCAAAATCTGCTAAATCAAATGTTCTCACTTTTTTATCTTCTCCCACAATAATACCTGCCATTTTACAAAATGTAATCGCTTCAACTTTTTTAAATTTATTTTTAATATCCAATGCTAAAACATTTGTTGGACAAGCAACTAATATTTTCTTGTTGATGGATTGATAATATTTAATAATATTGGTTGTTTTACCAGCACCTGGAAGGTCAGCTCTTATAATGGTTCTATCAATTGCTTTCCTAAATTCTGTATTATCAAATTCATTTTCTAATTCAATTTTATTAATTGTTGGTGGTCTGTAGATTTTTGATTTAATTTTTTCAACATTTAAATTCTCGCATTTTCTCATACAAGTATCACAACAATTTTTAGTGTATTTATGCATTGTTAAAAAAGTTGAACCTTTAAAATATTCTTTTTGAACTGGTTTTATTTCCCCCCATTTATTGCCAGTTCTAAATGATAATCTTGAATTGTCAGGTTTTTTATCTGTATAAATACAATCCGTTTTTACTGATACAACATCAATACCTTGTTCTTTTAATTCCTTAGACATTAAAAATAATTTTGTTCTCATTGTATCATAAATTAATGCTTGAATTAAATAAAGACCATTTTTCAATTGTTTTCTTTCTCCTTTGTGTTCAATATACCATAATTCAGTATCTCTTACATGTTTTGGAAAGTGTGGATTATTTCTTTTTAAATATGAATTTGCTTCTTTTTCTGAATCATATAATCCGCTTTGACTTCCTTGTGAATATCTTTTTCCAGTTAATCCAATTCCTTTATTTAAAATGAATTTCCAATCTTCAGTTTTTAAACCACTATCTTTAATTTTATCCATAATTGAAGGTAAAATATCATTATCTTGAACTTTATTTAACTTACAAACACTCAAAATTTTAATTTTTTGATATTTTTTAATCAATAATAAATTAACACCATAAATTAATCTTGTTTTTGTATCAGATAATAATTTATTTTCTGGGGAAGATTCTAATTTAATCATATACAAATTTGATGGTAAAATGTCTTCTCCATTATATTTTTCAAATTCATCAAAAGGTGTGCAAACTGGAATAAATTTACTTTCATATAAAATTGAAGAATAAGCCTTTGTAAAATCAATTGCATATTGTTCTTTTGGAATATTACATTTTAAATTACCAACAGCACAAGAAATTGGAAAATTAAATAAATTATGTTGTAATGAATCCGAGTAAGTTGATAAATAATTTTTAGATAATAATCCATTCATAAATTCATTATCATGTTTTTTATACAATTTCATGTAATCAGTTTTTACTTTTT
>JABLTG010000170.1:0-41346 GCA_016618085.1 Neovahlkampfia damariscottae | reverse complement strand
TATTTTTCTTCAATTAATTCTTGAACTTTCATAATAAATTAAATATATATATTAATTTAAATAAAATTTATAAATCTTTGTATTTCAATTCAGTATTTTCATCAATATTTTCAGAATATTTTTGAATTAAATTATTAATTTGGTTTAATTTTAATATTATCATGTAAATTACAAATATTGTTATTAAAATAATGGCAATTAAATCTTCCATTTATAATATTAATTTACATTAAAAAAATGCTCCAAATCCAATATCAATACTTGGTTGAAATCCAGCAAATGAACTTGGATTAAATTTAGGTTTTGGAACATCAACAATTGGAGCTTTTTGAGGAACATTGACTTTTGGTACAGACATACCATTTAATTGATCCATGAGTCGACTTTGCATTGGAAACATTACTTGAGAAGTGTAAGAACCTAAAACATCACTGACAGCACCGAATGCAAATAATTGAGCTGTTCCATTTAATGACATTACACCTCTATTGATGATCATACCAATAACAATAGAAAGTATACCTGCCGAGATTGGCTTTGAGATTTTTCTTAAACTTTGAAAAGAAGGTTTGTCTTGAATGAACATACCAACAAAATCAGATGTGTAAGACATTGCAAGAGATGATAAAAGAGATGTTCCTCCATATAACCACATTTGATCATATCCATTTAACATTGAAAGAACAGGAATGTCTCCAAAATTTATAACTCTTTGATCAAGTAATAATTTGGCTCCAAGAACTGAATAAGCTGATGCATAAAAAGCTTCTGATGAATTTGCTAAAACTTTGTACATTGTTATATATATTCAGGAGATAAAAAATTACAAATCTTTAAAATTATTATGATCTATATTTTGATTTAGGTTTTGTCTTATTCTTTCATTGTTTTGACTATTTGTTGTGTGAACTAATAAAGCAGATGAACCCAATATATATGCCAATCTTTGAGTCGGTGAAACATATAATTTATCATAAAAATTGTTTTCTATTAATATTTCCTGACAAGTGTAATAATAGTCTTCCTGAGAGTTAACAACATTTGAATAACCTTCTAATTCCAGTCCTATATATTCTCCTGATTTTTCTATTACTGTTGGAAATAATTGAATAATGTTTCTCATATTACTTTCCATGTTTCTGTTTGACACCGTTTTTTTCACTTGTGTTAAAATTGTTTCTAATTGGTCAATTGTTTTTTCACTCAAATTAGTCAAATTTATTGAAGTTAAAAATCTTGAAAATACTTGTTTATATTTATTTATTTTATCAATTAATTGATTTTTATAAACCGGGTCATCTTGTTCTTTTATTTGTTCAAAAATTTCATTAAAATATTCTGTTGACATTTCAGTTTTATCATTTTTATTTAAATTAAATTCATTTTTAAATTCAAATTCATGATTTATTTCATTATTTGTTTCAATTTCTTTATTTTCTTCAATTTTTTTAACTTTGGGTTCCCTTTTTTTATATTTTCTTTTTGGTTTTATTTCAGTTTTATTATTTGTTTTTTCTTCATTTAATTCAATAAAATCATTTTCATCTTTATTTTGAATTTCTGTTAAATCAATTTCACTCATTATATTTAATAATATTAATTAATATTAAATTTTATTCACAAATTATTATATTTTATTTTTTTTCAGTTTTCTTTTTGTTTTTCGAACCCTTAGGTCTACCACCTTTTCTTTTTCTTGGTTTAGCACTTGCTGCAGATCCAATTATATTTCCTTTTACAGCTTCTTGAGCCATATTCACATTTCCTGCTAATCTCAAAGCTTGATCTGCCATTGGATATAATTCATCAACAATTTGAAGAACTTCTTGTTTTTTTCTTGCTGCTGCTTGCATAGCCACACGTTGTTTTTCCTTGTGTGGCACATCTCCAAGCCTTTTATAAAGAGTTTCGTAAGTTGTATTTACATCACCCAATAGATCTTTCAAAAGTGTGTTCTTTTGATTGATATAATCATTTGTATTTGTATATAATTCTTTTTTTCTTGAATCGTTATATAAAATTTTATCCATTCCAAGCTCTTCTAATGGAGATCTGAGTAATCCAAAATCTGTCCAGTTTGTTTTTGACATTATTAATATATTAGATTTATAAATTAATATTTCTTATATTTAAATTATTCCTCTTCTTCTTTTACATTTAAATTTCCACCTGTAAAATCAATTAATCTTTGAGCTCCTTGTCCTTTGAGAACTTGATTGTATGCAGCATTTTCAAATTTTGAAGGATACATTGATTCTAATCTTATTATTTCAACTTGCATTAAATTACTTGCTCCTTTAATTGCTAATTCTCTTGCTTGATTTGATGGTAATGGTGGATTTTCTTCTACAGCATATTTTTTATATAATTTAACAAATTCTTTATCCACATCATTTTTAATTTTTTCCAATATTTTGTTTCTCTTTTTGATGTATTCATTGGGTTCTTTCATTGCATATTGTAATAAAAAATTTTCTTTCAAAATATCATCTATTTTTAATTCTTCTGAAGGTAAATTAACCATCCCATAATCTCTTGCATATTTTTCCCTTTTACCTTCCGAAACTGCAATACTATCTTTATATGTTGTCATAAATTGAGGAATTGTAAGTTGAGTATTACTATTTGTTGAGTTATCAAATCCTGACATCCTATATTAAAAAACAAAGAAAATAAATTAATTTAAATATGGAAATAACAAATTTATCTCTTCCATCTTTTCATTCATTTTGCTTTGCATCATCAATTGAGCTCCTTTTCTAATTTTATCTTCTGGTAAACTTAAATCATTATCCTCACTGTGTTGTTTGAATCTGTCATATGCATCTTTCCATGCTTCTTCTACTTCTTCTTTTATTGAATCAATTTTGATTTTTTTTAATTTTTGTTGTCCAATTAAATTGGTAAGGTTATCAATTTTTTTTTTATTATAGTAATGTGCACTACCAATTTCCAACATATTTGCAGGAGTATCTAGTAATCCTGCTTTTTTCATAATTTGTTTTAACTCTTTTTGACTTTGTTCTTCATTATATTTGTTAGGCTCCTGTAATATATCGTTGTACAGGTTTTGTTTGACACCCCATGGAATTTCATCATCATCTGACTCAGATTCTTCTCTTTTTGGTGTCTCCATTTTTTTTTTAAAACCTAAATTAAATTCAGTATTAGCTACTAAATATGGTTCAATGATAGTATTAAATGGGAATGTCCCTTCAACTTTGTTTCCTTCAATAATTTGAATTTCTTCACTCTTTCTTGGTGATTGAGGTGGTGATCTTGCTTGTCTGGGTGTTAAACTTGGACTTTGTATTCCTTGATTTGACATCTTAATAATTATAGTTTATAAAATAATATTCACAATCCATAACTGCCCATAAAATCCTTATATTTGTCTTGCATTGATTTACGAGTTGTTTCAAAGTCTATATTCAGATCATTTATTGCTGGACCAACATACAATTGTGCTTTACTACCAATTTTTATTCCATCCAGAAGTGATGTTACTGGGTCTGTCTTTGCTATTTTTTCTTCTATTTTTCCTTTTAAATGAGTTTTTTTATGTCTTTCAATTGCATCGTCCCAAAATGTTACATCATCTTGATATTTTTTTAATTTTTGTTGATGTGTTTTATATTTGTTCATTGCATCTTTATGTTGTTCTAAGATTTGCTCTTTCATTTTATTTGCTTTTTTTGTTATTTTCTCTTTTTTCTTTTTCAATTCATTAATATGTTTCTGAATATTTTCTTCTTCTTCGGTAAGAGGTCTATTTTTTTCGATTTCTCGTTGCACATCAGCAAGTTTTTTTATTAATTCTTTTTCAGTTTGCGGTTTTTTTATTATTACTGGTGTTTGTTTTTTTCCTTTTGTTGGTGTTTGTTTACCTTTTTTTTTACTAGGAGAAGATTTTTCATCTGGGAAGCGAATTTCAACCAATTGCTGTTGAATTTTCCACTCAGCATCTTTTTGTTTCACAGGATCATAATTATTAAGGGACAACTGAAATTTAATCTCATTCAACTGTTTTTCTAATTCATTTTGTTTTTTATCAAGATTTTGATACTCCTCTGATTTTTCAACATTCTGTAAATTATCCATTTTTTCCTGTAATTCATATATTTGTGGTCTTAATTTATCCATTTTAACTTTTTCACTGACAACAAATTGTTCATTATGCCTTTTACTGTTAATCATGCCTGTGTATTCATCTTTTGGATTAAAAACTGTTTTATCAATTCTATTATCTCCAGTTTCCCACATTCCAAATAATCTTTCATTTAATTCATTGTAATTTCTTGCAGGAATATATTCAATATTTTTCACATCTCTCATATTCATTAAATCCCAATCAATTTGATCTTTAAAGTTACTGTCTTTTTGTTTGTTGTGTTGAACTTGTCCAAGGTGTGGAAACATTGATTTGTAAACACCTTCATAATTTCCAAATGTTCTACCTTCACTTAATCCTTGTCTTCTCACTGTTTTTATTTCACTTTTTAATTGGTCAATTTCCAATTGTGATGCTGAAACTGTTTTGTTTTTTTCTAATTCAAATATTCTGTTTATCTCTTCTTCAGATAAATGTTCTTTGGCTAATTGAATAATTTCTTCAGATGTGTAATCTTTTTTTTCGTCCTTTTGTTTTCCTTCATATGTTGATGGAGATTCTTCATATTTTCGATCTGAATCCTTTAAAAAATCATAAATTGATTTGTTGTATAAACTCCATGACAAATTAAACATTTTATATAATTACAATACAAAATGATCCTATTAAATTATTTTTTTGCTATTTTTCTTCCATACAATCTTATTTGTCCTCTTCTGAGACATTTGGCATATTCACATGGCGTTTTATTTCCCATTGGTTTCCCAGAACATGAACATTTTTTCGGTTTTGATTCTGATTCTGATTTTTTCTTGCGATTTTTTCGAGATTTGATTGGTGTTGGCATTCTCTATACTTTCCACAAAGAAATTAATCATCTCTAAATTCAAAATCACTGTATTTACTTTCTTTATCATTATCAGTTTCTTTTAAATTTGTTTCATCAAAAATTACATCATCTTCTGAATATACATCTAATAATTTCCAACATTTTTTGTGATAACATCTTTTTGCCCAATCGTTGTGTTTTGTTGTGCCATTTTGTCGTTCATTTGCAACTGGAACTAAGTTTTTTTTACACAATTTACATTTAATTTTTTTGTAATTTTTTAATATTTTATTATATTCATCAATAGTCAGATACTCTTGTCTTCTGTGAACAAAATCATCTTTTTGTATTGTTGTGTAAATATTAAGACAATAATCTCTATTTCTGTCTTTAAAGTAAATTTTTAGTACATTATTTCTTTCATCAGATGGACCAAAATTAATTTTACTAAATCTATTTATCTCCATGATCCATTTTTTAATTTCCTTATCCCAAAAGAATCCATTTTTTTTCGCTTCTTCTTTATCATCATATTTCACATTACTGACAACGTATTTTTTTTCTGTATCCATTTCCTTTATTATTACTATAGATTTTATTTTTTTAAACCTTTTTGTTGCGTTTTTTTTGTGATTAATTATTTTCAATTTCTTCTATCGTTTTATTGGATTCTTCAATCTCATTTTCGGCAGAATCAATTTCATCTTGATACTCTTTAATTTTCTGAGAAAGAGCTTCAACTTTCTTTGTAAAGTCATTTATTATATTTTTGTTAACGTCGTTATTACGCAAGCATTGATCTTTTTTATTTCTTAAATGAGTTTTTGTTTTGCAATGCTTTTTAAATTTTAGCACTGAAATATTTTTATTACACACGCTACATGACATGGCATATTTGATTTTCATTTCCTATTATTAATAATATATAAATTAATTATTTTCAATAACTTTCCCGATTACACAATCTCTGAAATCATCAAATTTTAATTCCTCTCCTAAAAACCTTTCTAAGTCATGTTTTGCATTTTTTAAATGTTTTGTTGTCCTTAAATGTCTCTTGTATCGACTAAAAATTATATCTTTATCGCATAGTTCACAATGAACAATTCTTTGCATTTTATCTCGGATTTTCTGTTTATTTTGAGCATAATAGTTTTTTCTATATTCAACAATGTTTTCAGTTTTTTTAATTTTTTCTTGATCCATTTATATTTATTATATATTTTTTTTTAAATCATTTAACGAATTTAATTATCTCTTTTTGCAACATTGCACTTAACACATCTCAATTCACAATTTCCGATAACATGGCTAATTTTTGAATCAATTCTATCCACTGTGAAGTTATTGTTGTCATCTAAAATATGTTCAACATTAAAAGCTTGTTCACAATCTATACATGTACCATTTTGTGTTTTAAACATATGTAAAATATAATTTTTTGTTATGTATTCTGTACATCTATGTTCTCTTCTTGCTCTTGAGTCTTGCATTCTATATCTTGAAATCATTTTATCAAAATCATATTTTAATTCAAGTTTTTTATCATTTGTGAATAAAGTAACTTTGTTTAAATCTGTTGTTCTTGTAATTGCTGTCCATAACCATCTTGCTGTTGTAAAACAATAATCTGAATCAAAAATACAGACTTGTTTATCTGTTGTACATCCTTGAATACTGTGACCTGTCCATGCATATGCTGGTCTAAAATTAATATCCAATATATTCACATTTATTTTGAATTTGTCTAAAGTTAAAACATCTTCCAAAACCACTGTTTGATCTTTTTTGTTCAATTCAATAATTTTATATGTGTAATTCACTTGAAAAATATGAGCACCAAATCTAAATCTTTTTTTTACGAAACAATTAATGTTTTCAAACCAATCAAATCTTTTTGCTGAAATTTTTTTTGCATCTTTCTTTTTTTCTAAAATTTTCTTGCAAACTGTATCACATGTTTCGTTTCTGTATCCAATATTATAACATTTTATGAATTTTTCTTTTTGATTCACTTTTAATTTGAATTCATTTTGCAATGTGTGAATTAATTCTCTTTTTGAAACTTTGTCAAAATTTGTGAAAATATATTCTTTCATTTTCAATAATCTTTCTTTTTGAATTGGGTTACGAATTCTTCTTGATTCTTTCAATGTTAAATGATTTGGAAACATTTCTTCAATAATTTCATTGTAAATTTTTGTGTTTTTAATTGATGGTTCAATTGGACAATTTTGTAATGAATCACCAGCTCCAATAAATATTTTGTCTTTGTTTTCATCCATAATTTTTTTCAAATCCCATAAATGACTTGTTGACAAACTGTAAATTTCATCTATTAAAATTACATCATGATCTTTGAGATCAAATTTCTTTTTTGTTTTATCTTCTCCGACAATGATTCCAGCCAATTTACAGAATGTAATTGCTGTAGTATTTTTCTTAAATTTATTTTGAATGTCCAAAGCTAATGCATTTGTTGGTGATACAACCAATATTTTTTTATTTTGTGATCTGAAATATTTGATTGTATTTGTTGTTTTTCCAGCTCCTGGCAATTCAGCTCTAATTAATGTTTTATTTTGCAATACTTTGAAGTTCTCTAATTTTAATTCATCTTCAATTTCTAATTTGTTAAATTTAACTTTCTTTTTGTATTTTGGTTTTAATTCATCGATATTCATTGCTTCAAATTTCTTTTTGCATTTTTCACAGCAATCTTTTTTATTATCGTGAAAACATATTTCATTTCCTCCAGCATAAGCTTTTTCTTCAATATCTTTGATGCAACCAAATTCTTTCCCAACTTTAAATGATAATTTTGATAAATCTGGTTTTGTTGATGTATAAAGACAATCTGTTTTGACAGCTGTTACTTCAACTCCTTGTTCTTTTAATTCATTAAACATAATAAATAATTTTGTTCTCATTGTATCGTATATCAATGCTTGAATTAAATAAAATCCATTTTGTAATTGTTTTCTTTCTCCTTTATGTTCTATGTACCACATTTTCGTATCTCTTATATGTTTTGGGAAATCTCTTGAACATTTTTTCAATTGTGCTTTTGCTTCACTACATTTATCGTATAATCCACTAACTGCTGATTGATTGAATCTTTTTCCTGTCATTCCAATGTTTTTGTTAAAAATAAATTTCCAATCTTCAACTGTCAACCCTGAATTTTTTATTTTTTCCATTGCTTTTGGAATCATTGTATTTTTTTGAACTCTGTTTAATTCACAAACAAATTTAATTTCATAATTTTGATATTTTTGAATTTTTTTCAAATTGATTCCATAAATTACTCTTGTATTTGAATCTGACAATATTTTATTTGCATCATTCATTTCAACATCAATTATATAAATATTTTGATCTTTAATTCCTTCATTGTTGTATTTTTTGAATTCGTCAAATGGTGTTGCAACTGGTATGAATTTACTTTCAAATAAAATGGATGGATAAGCTTTCGTGAAATCAATTGCATATTCTGGATTGTCACATGAATCTTCTTCATCAAATACTGATAATTTTTTATCATAAAATCCTGTTGCACAACTGACTGGAAAATTAAATAAATTGTATTGTAATGATTCTGAATAAGTTGACATGTATTGTTTGCATAATAATGCATCAGCAAATTCTTTATCCAAATTTTTGAATAATTTCATGTTTTCAATTGATGTTGTTTCATCATGAACTCTAACCTCTGTTTGTTCATTGTTAAATGAAATATCATGATTTGTAATGTTTACAATTGATTCATTAATTTTTAAATAAATGTTTGTTAAATTTTTTTTGTAGATCACAGAAGGATGATATTTTAATGTGTATTTCAACCATTTTAACACTTCGATTAAATTTCCTGAATAATAAACAATATAATATTCTTTTTTTTTAAATTTTAATGATAACAATTCTTCTTTTTCTTTAATAAATAATTCATTCTTTTTTTTTCCAGTTTGTAAACAATAATTTTCTGATGTTTGAATTTCTTCTAGTTCTCTTGAATTAAATTTATTCAACTTATTTGTGAATGGATATAAATGTGAATTGGTTACGATTCCTTTAAAGTGATAAACAATATCTTTCCTTACTATTTCTCTTTTTGATTGATGAATTATTTTATTTTCTCCATTTAATAATGTACATGATAAATTAAAATAGTTAAAGAATTTTTTCATTTCATTTATTGATAATCCTAATGAATCACCTTCTTTGTATTCTCTTTGATGAAAAAATTTAAATAATGTTTCATAGGTTAATTTTTCACCATCTAATCTTAATTTTGGGTAATATTGAATTAATGTTGTGTAAACACATGCATTTTCTTTTAATTTTTGACTTAATTGATTATTTTTTATCATTTCATTTAATGACTTTCCTTCATAATCAATTGCGTTATTTTTGATCATATCACAAGTACGAGATGCATGAAGTTCTTCATCTTCCTCTGCAAATACATCATCTGTTACTGTACTGAAACTATCCAATGATACATATCTGAACCAACTTTCGTAAAATTCCACCAATTCTTTGAAATCTGATGGAGTTAATTTTTCGCTATAAAAGTTATATTGAGCTCTACCATTACTCGCATCTGTTGTATCAATTAATCTTCTGTTGTTTATTGTAATTTGTCTGAATGTTCTCATTTTTTGAATATCACTTTCTTTACAGTGAATTGTGTATGATAATTCTCTCATCAAAATAATTTGTCCTCTTCTTTTTTTTTCTTTTTCTGCGACTTTCCAAAGACCAATATGTGTTGTGTATTGTTTTAATTCATCTTTTTTTGGTTTTTCTTTTGGTTCTTTTGTTTTCTTTGTTTTGATACCAAGTTTTTTCTTTTCTTTTTGGATTGCTTCATTAATGATGAAATATCTGGTTTTGGTATCTTTAAAATACTTTCTAGCCTTTCTTAAGATGTTTAAATAACGATCTGGATACTTACTTTTGAATGACTTTGGTATGTAGGTTTCTTCTGAAGTGTAAAAATTTTTGTAACGTAAGATGTATTGGTTTCCTTCTTTATTTTTAAATGAAAATCCTTGAGTGTCAACAAAAAATTTCATCTTTTATATATTATCAGAAAATAATTTTATATTTTTAAACCCTTTTTATATTTTGTTTGTTTTTTGGTGCGTTTTTTTTGACATGAAAAATTTGGTGGTGATTGGTCAAATTTTATTTCTTTAAGTATTTTCTCATATAAATATAATGACAGACCAACAAATAAGACAATTAATTAACGACCCTGATACAGGATTGAACAGTGATTTGAAAAAACTTCAGATGATGTTAAAAGATCACGGAATCAACACAACACAAAAAAAAATTAAAGAAATTAGAGATAAACAAAATTGGTATCAATTAACCAAAAAAGTTAAAAAACAAAAACATTTTAATTCTATTATGGTTCCAGAAAATTCCATTTTGTATTATATGGATGTTATTGTTTATAATCGCTTTAAAATCCATGGATATCAATATATTTTAAATGTAGTTGATACAAATTCAAGATATGTTTCTTCAAGAGCTTTAACAAATATGAAATTAAAGGAATCCACCAGAGGAAATAAAGCTTTTACACTTCTTGATGCGGTGAAAGAAATTATGGAAGAAATGGGATATCCAAAAGAACTAAGATGTGATAATCAATTTATTTCTGATGATTTTGTTAAATTAATGAAAGAAAATGATGTTAAAGTTGTTTATTCTGAAACTGATGATTTAATTAAAAATTCATTGGTTGAATCATTTAACAGAACTTTAGCAGTTTTGTTGCAAAATTGGAGAGTGTCAACGGGTAAAACAGAATGGTACAAGGTATTACCTATGATTATTAAAAAATATAATAATACACTTCATTCAACCATAAATGCTAAACCTGCAGATGTTTGGTCTGGAAAAGACATTAATCGTCAAGAAATAAAAAGAATCACTCCAAAATTTTCTGTTGGCGACAAGGTAAGAATAGTTTCAAATAAAAAAATTTTCGAAAAAGGAGATGCTATTAAAAATTCAAAATCCATTTATGTAATCACTCATGTTGTTGGAAATAAATACAAATTGAAGAATTTGGAATCTGGAGCAACTGGTGAAAAATTATTTAACCCAAGAAATTTGTTGAAGGTTACAGATGTTGATAAAATCAATAAAATTATTGAACCACAAATACCAACACAAAATGAACCAGAAAAAACTAAATTTATTGGAACAACACCTGTTAAAACAAGAAGAAATAAAAAGAAGTAAATTTATTTTTTGTTATACTTTTGTTTAAATCCTCGAATAAATTTACATTGTAAAATATTGCCACTAAATTAGATATTTTTTGTTTTATTATGTGACCTTCATAACGTAAATATAAAATAAAATCATGAAGAAAAGGTAAACTGGTCATAATTATCGTTTCAACAATTGTATAGCTTACAAACCTTCTATATACAAACTGATTGAAAAATGTAGCGCGCATACAGTCAGAGCTAAAATGACCAAACATAATCTATAAAAGAACCAGAATACGAACATGATCTGTAAACTTCTTGGTCACAATAAAGTCAACGTATAAGTAAAAAAAACTGAAATAAATTTAGTTATAGCAAATTGTATCAACCCACGAAACTTATCGATAAGTTGTTTTTTGTCTTCCTTCTTACCCATTTTCCAATTAAAATTCCGGAATTGATTTTTAAAACAGGATTATTGTTGTCTATTTTATTCAATGTTGTTTGCATTATTTTCCAGCCAATCAGAAGTACTTGATGGAAAAGTTGGAGTTGTTCAAAATTTTTTTGAGGAACCATAAAAGTCACATCTACGAAAACACAGATTCATCTTTGAGACAATTTTGTTCAGAATTTGTCGAAGAGTACAACAAAACATTTAAAGTCAAAAAAGGAGCAAAAAAATTTTTATATTCAGTTTTGGCGATGAAAAAATGTAACAAAGGCGAAAAAGACTGGTACAAACAATTTTTAAATTACACAAATGGTTTACACTATAACACAATTTCAGAATTTTTCAAAAGTTCCTTACAACAATGGATTGAGGAATTAGAACAAGGAACAACATCAGATATGAATATAGAAGAATTTTCTAAATTAACCATTACGGAAGTCGAAAAAAAATTGGATTACTTCTTTGGTAAGTCATTTTAGTTTTAATTCTTCAGATTTGGAAGAATATGAATATATCAAATTAAAGAAATCAAATGAACTAGTTGAAATTTATTCAAATAATTTGCTTTTAGAGTTTGATGATGATTTTGATTTTACAAAACTTGACTTTAAAAATTCTGGAAATATTTTTGTTGATTTTTCGAATTTCAAAGTACCACCTTTAGAAATTTCTGGTGAAAATTATCAAATAATTGTAAACCAAACAGATGATTACAAAAGTTGGAAGAAGCACCTCATTGATCTTTCTAAAGTTTATGAAAAAAATTTAGAAACTGGGCAATACCAAACTGCTCTTTTATCAAATGACGCAGACAATATGTATATTGTTGGTATTGATTTATATGAGTCAAAAAACTTTGATGAAGCATTTAGATTCTTTCAACGTGCAGCACAATGCCAACCACCTTCGATTAGTGCGTTAGGATATTTGTCTAAATTTTATGAATTTGGACTTTCTGTTTCTAAATGTAAAAGAAAACATTTATCGTTGGAAAAGAAAATTATGAATCTCCAAGAATAAATTTTCATTTTTTTGTCCAATAAAAACTTCATTTATTTCTCCACCAATTGCATGCACTTGATTCAACACTATGACTGAAGAAGAAAGAATTTTCTCAGAATATTTAAATTTGTTACAACCAGGTGAGAAAGATCAATTTTTGGGCAAGCTCAAAAAAGACGCTGAAGAAATGAAAAAAAAAAAGGATTTTTATGCATACCTCAAAGATCAAAATAAAAAAAATTGGGAAAGTATTAAAACTCCAAATATTGAAGAAAGTATTTTAAAAGATATGAAAGCTGAACACGATAAAATTTTAAAGTTTTTGCAAGAAAAGGCAGATGAAAGGTTACATTTTGAAGGAACACAAAAATTTGAAGGAAACATTTGTTTACTGTATATCAATGGCGATTACTTTAGACAAGATGGTCAAATTTGTGTTTTTCTCAGCTCATTTATTGACCGTCGTATCTTTGGTGGTTATAAATTCGTATTTTCTTATGAACAACAAGAAAAAGATGACGTTCAATTAAATCAAAAAATTCAAGAAATTGAAAAATGTTCAAATAACCAAAATGTGGAAAATATTTTTTTTGAAAAGTTTGAGTGTGGACGTGGATCCATGAATTTTGATGTGAAAACGATGTTTTTACTTCCTTTAAAGTATCAACGTTTTATAAAAGAAAATAATTCCATGATAGAACTAAATAAGTTGCTTAAACATCATAATAATTATCTTGATGATATTTATACTCAAGGAGTTGCATTCAATGATCTCACTGATCAAGGAAAAAAAAATCTCAAACACTCAGAAAGAATGATCACATACACTTTATGGAGGATTCGGCCAAAATTCAATGATAAAAATGTTGCTATCATTTATTCTACTAGTCCATCATGTCATGTGTGCATGGCTCATTTAAAAAAATTTTTTGACAGTTACCAAAAGATTAAATTCATCGTTTATATTATTTATGATTCATCAAAGAAAAATGATGACAGTGATTGCTTGGAGACAGTGGATACTTTTAATCATGACAATTTGAAAATATCAAATACTTCCAATACGGTTTGCAATAAACTTTTATTCAAAATTAATTGAAGGAAAAACTATAAATAGAAGCTTTTCTATGCACCGTTTGAAAACCATTGGAAGTTGAGAACCTTTGAAAAAAAATTATTTAATGAAACATAAAATTTTGTCATCTGAGGAGAAATGGAATGATTTTTTTTACATTTTGGTGAATGAAAAACGGGAAAATGAGTTTTTTTTGATGAAAAATTTCAAGATGGTCCAGTGGAGAGGAAATTTGCTGTTCTCAGCTCACCAGAATCAAAAAACCTTTATATGTCAATTCGGAATTCAAAATTTGAAAAACGGGAAACTGACTTTTTTTTGATGAAAAAATTCAAGATGGTCCAGTGGAGAGAAAATCCGACGTTCTCAGCTCACCAGAACGAAAAAACCTTTATATGTCAATTCGGGCAAGACCCCACTTACTTATCAAGATACAGATAAGCATCAAAAATAGGAGAAAAAACAAATGCAATTAACTTGGAAAGATATACCAACAGAAATTGTAATTGAGCATATATTTCCTTGGGTAATGCTATTTAAATTCAGAGATTGTAAAATTCCAAGAATGCTTATTGGTTACACAAGAATAGAAAATCCAAAAATGTTAATTGAATACAATACACTTGATAATTTCACTGCTGCTCAAAACTTACAAGGATTATATGAAAAATGAAGTTTCAATTGCAAGAAAGCGAAATTAAAATGAATGGAGTGTTGCATTATTCTGACGATTATGACGAATTTGATAAATTACCATTCTTTTTATTAATGATGAGGGAGAGCTCAAATAAAATAGAAGATTTTAAAAAATCGGAAGACACTTTGGACTTTTATAAAGCTGAGCTTTTAGGTGATGAATGGGATTTTTCAGAATATGATTTTTATTTGGAAGCATTATGTGACAAAAGATTTAGTGACCAGTTGTTTGATAAATTATTAGTTGATCACAAATTTTTACTTGCAATAAAATAAATAAAAAAATTAATTTCGTCCTTCAACCATATTCAAATTTCCAAAAAAATAATTCAAAACCTCTGAATTATTCCAGAGTTCAGGAAGAATCACTTATTTTTTCAACCAGTTTGAGCAGCTATTTTAAAAAAGTTATTTTCAAAACAATTACCTTCACTAATCAAATTAAAAATACATCAATTCAATCTCTTTACAACAACTTTATACTACACTTCTTCATTTTTATTTTTCAAATTCCAATTGTTAAAACAAACCCAGAATTTATAAATTCTCCGAAACCGAGTTTGATTTCCAAATTTTTGAAAGTTGATTTTGTAGCCGTTGGTTGTTATTGTTTCTTGATTTCCTGAACTGTTCATTTGAACGACGTACAGAGGTTAGTTTTATAATTTCTTTGGTGCTGGCTGCGATTGGCCGGATGAATTTACAGCTGGAATTTTTATGGTCTTTGAATTCCAAAATTTAGTCGCTGAAAACAAGCTTAGGCCTGCTACTACTGTTGCATTAGATGATAATTCTTATAAAGAATTTTTGAAAAATCCTACACTTGATAACAGTCATGATACCATTATTTGTAGATGCACCAAAAAGTTAATGGATTAACTTTACGTTTTATCTGAAATGAATCATAATACATTTATTATTCCAATTGTTAGTGGTGTTTCAGATTCTCCAATTAAATTAGTTTTACCAACAACATCATATTCATTAGATTCAATTTATTTACATTATCTTGATTATGAATCCATTTACTGTAAATATGGCAATTTTTTAAAAGTTTCAGATTTTTCCTGAAACCTTACCACTTTACCATGAATTTAATTTTGTCAGTTTTTATTTTCCGGCCACTATTTGGTAGGATGGTCATGGGTCTAAATCGTTCCATGTAAAATTCACCATTTTTAAATTCCAGAAACCAGTTATTTACATGCGGTTCGGAATTTTGGATAAAATGAATCCACATGATTGGTGGCTATTTTTAATCTCAAATCATCATCAACAACAAAGATGAGCAACAAGAAATGGTTACCTCTTGAAAACTATCCAGACTTATTGAACAAGTATTCAAATGGATTGGGACTATCTGACAAGTATCAATACTGTGATGTATTTGGTTTAGATGAAGAACTTTTAGCTATGGTTCCTCAACCAGTTCTCGCAGTTTTACTTTGTTTTCCACTGACAAAAGAAGTAATTTATTATTACTAAAAAAATGACTCAGAATGAAGACTTAAAAAAAAAAGAAACTGAAGACATCATTAAAAACAAAGAAACATTTCCAAAAGATTTATATCGTAAAAAAAATAAAAAAAACTCATATTTTTAGATATGAAACAAACAATTGGAAATGCTTGTGGAACAATTGGAATTATTCATAGCATTCTCAATAATGCTTCAGATTTAAATTTGAAAGTATTCCTTCTCGTGTTTTACTCATTTTTTTTTAGGATGGATTTTTCAAGAATTTTGCGGAAGCTACAAAAACAATGACACCAAAAGAAAGAGCAGAATACTTGGAAAAAAACACTGAAGTTGAAGGTGAGATACATTCTAACTAAAATGATTTAAAAGAAAAACATGATCAAACAGCAAAAGATCCAACTTCTATTTCTGATTTTCAACAAGATACAAACATTCATTTTGTTTGCTTTGTTCAAAAAGAAGGAGTTTTATATGGTAATTCTTGAAATATATTGTTTAACTCACAATTTATTTAGAACTTGATGGTAGAAGAGAATTCCCTCAAAATAGAGGAAGTTGCACACCAGAAGAAGTTTTACAAGTAACCTGAAGTGAAATATTAACTTTTCTTTCAGAAATCAGTTGGAGTAGTAAAACATTACATGAGTTTAAACCCAGAACAACAAAGTTTCAGTATTACTTGTTTAGCCAAGAATTAATAAATTTTATTCAAAAAAATATTCAAGTCCCCCAAAAAGCAAAATTAAATCAGCCCGACGCGGGGCTCGAACCCGCGACCGTTAGGTTAAAAGCCTAACGCTCTACCGACTGAGCTAGCCGGGCACTTGATGTTAAAAGTTATCCATTACCGCAGGGATATTGAACTGAAATACCTATCCAAGTTTCAAAAAAATTTCTAAACTTTCACCTGTGTTTGATTTTTCATCTGATTTCTAAATTTTTACCGTGTTTGATGTTTCATTGCCCCTTTTTTGGTGATCAATGGGAAATGGAGTTATGACATTTTTCTATGAGCAAAGGTTGTTGTAAAGGAGTAAAATTATGGACGGTTTGTTTTTGTGGAGAACCAAATCTGACGAAAAAGTCGTCACTGTGGCAAAACCTTCAAGTACAGTGGTTTTTTTCATGGTTTGACATCATTGGCTAAAATTTGGTGTAGCTGGTTGGCTAAAAAAATGACTCAACAACTAACAACTACAGTCGAAGAAATATTCAAAACAAAATCAGTTGAAGATGTCAAATTTATTTCAAATGAAACGAGGTGAGCCCAATTAATATTAAAAAGTTAGAAAAAAAATTAATCACTCTGAATCTCAACTTCGTCAATTAATTGGAGAAAAATATGTCAATATCATTCAAGTAGCGAAATCAGTTGTCAGGATATCAGAACTTTGTTCAAAGTTACAAACAGAATATGAAACTGTTTTGAATCAACCTCTTCTTAAAAATTCAGAAATAAAAAATATTGTTGAAGAACCAGAAGAAGATTTACTTTCAGATTACTCAAATAATATTTATTTATGTGTTCAAGAAAATTTCCTTTACGATGCTTCTTTATTTTTTTGTAAAGGAATCAAACACCTCCAAGAAACAAATTACAAATATGACGAAGAAGAAATTCAAAAATTTAAAGATAAAAAACAATTCATTAAGAGTAAATGTCATTATATTTTAGGTGAATCAAAAAATAGAATAAATGATATTGAATGTGCTCAAGTTTTGTGTTCAATTTTAATGATTGAATCAAAATGGACAATAGAAGACTTATTGAAATATTTTTTAGAAAAAAGAACGAATTTATTACTTTCTTGCAAAAATTCAAAAGATTTATTTTATACTTTTCAATCTACTATTTTATTTTCAAATATTATTTTCAAGAAACTTGATTCGCTGTTGGAGAAACAAAAAATCGAAGAATCAATGGAAATTATTTTTAATTTAAATTTTTTAAGGAATGAATATAAAGAATTTTTGAATAATAAATTAGAAAATAAAATACCACAACAAATATTAACTTTAAAAGTCAAAGCGTAAAAAAAAATTTTTTTTCGTTCTAAAATATTCAGTTGGACAAAAGAAATGATTCCTGTCATCGAAAATTTACTTGAATTATACTGTGATAATATAAAATCATCAAATGAATTCATACAACTTGAAGAAGAAACCAAAAAAAATTCAAACTTTATTGAAATTGAATACAATTATATTTCAATTATTGATATTGATTTATCAAAAATATTTCCTTCTGATAATTTATATGAATCTAAATTTTCAAAAAGTTTTTTAAAAAAACAAAAAGAATTCATCAAAAAACAATTTGAAAAATTGAACTTTGAAATTGATGAAGAAGAAGACGGAGATTATTCTATTGGTGAATATTTATGGAATAAACCAATCTTTTCTATTGATGAATTAATATCAAAATATAATCAAAGAATTAATATTGAATATACAAACCCTTATTCAATTTATCAATCATTTGATCAAGATATAAATTATTCAATGAAATTAAATGTCATCATTGAAGCATCAACTAAAAGAGTGAAAGAAATAGTTGAATTGAAGTTTTATGAATCATTTAAATTGATAATTGAAGATGTTTCTTCTTTTATTGTAAAAGAAAGATTAAAAAAATCAAAAAATGAAGATTCATTGGAGAATTTTATTTACCAACAAATCTTTGAATACATTAAAAAGATTTCTGAATTCATTTCTAAAAAATTAAAAACGACAAATAATTTTCTATTTTTTGCTAGAATTTGTCAATCAATCAAAAATTGTATCATTGACACAATGAAAGAATTGAATTTTGGAATTGATAAAAAAAATAACTTTTACGAAAAATTGGACGATATAAATTTAAAATTACATTCAAATTGGATTAATGAAACATCTGAATTATTTAAAACATCCATTTTAAATTTTGAATATGATTCAAATGAATTCATTGATAGTTGGATTGAAATTGAAATTGGAACAATGGAAGAAAAGGAAATTATAAATATACCTGGAAGACCTTCAAGAATTATTCATGAAACTTTACTTTTGATTTGTACTAAAATTTATAATATTGCGGGTTATTCAATGGAACAATTCATTTTAGATTCATTAATTGAAAATATGATTGAAAAATTATTTTCTTCTTTTCAAACAAAATCATTGGTTGAATTAGATGAAAATATTTTACTTCAAATTATTTTTGATTTTTTATTTTTAGGTGAATTCTTTTTTGGTATGCCATTTAATAAATTGACTCGTAAAAATAATACAAAAAATGAAAAGATTTTTATACAATTGATGAATGATTTAATTGAAACAATTGATCCAATCAATTATCAAACCTATGAAGTTGAAATTTTCAAAAATATTAGTTTGAATATTCAAAAATGTTCATTATTATTTTGTGCTTTGACAATAAATTCATATTCAAAAAAGATAGAAGAATCAAAAATATCAATTCAAGAAGATAAAAATCCAATTTTAAAATTGAATCAAGTTGTTGATCATTTTCCATTATTACCAATACCAACAGATAAATCATTACAAATCTCACCTAAAAATGGTGAAAAAGTAAGAATTAATTCTCCTGGTTCTCCTAGATCTGGTGTTTCAATTTCTAATAATGATGGACATTATGATACAGAAAATAACACAGAAAGTGGTGTTTTTGGTTCATTTGTTAATTTTTTCAAATATTAAATTTTTTATTCATTTTGATTTGAATCTTTTGTTTCTTGATCTGATAAAACATCTTCAAAGGATTCATCCATTGGAATTGAAAATAATTTGATTGATTGTTGCATTGGTTCTTTCATTAATAAGTATTTTCCATTTCCAGCAGTCAAAACAGATTTAACAACATGTTCAAAAATACCCCACATATTTGAAGTTGATAAACCAGTTTGAGTTGCATATGATCTTGGATTATAAGTTTGAAGTCCTAAAATTTGATGTTTTTTCAAATTTTGAGCATGATTTCTTGAAGCAAATAAAAATTTAATCGCATCAACATTTGATAGCATTGCTTCAATAGCCCATCTTGTTGATTTACAAGCATTTGATCTATGTTGATTAATTAAAACAAAACCTGGATTAACATCTAAAGTTGATCTAAAATCATCTTTATATAAACCAGGATTTCTTTCATTGAATGTTTTGATTGATAAGTATTGAATAGAATCATCTTGTTTAACTGAATAACCATCAATTTTACATCTAACTAATACTGAAAAATCATTTAAAGCAAATTTTCTATATTTATGTCCAACTGTAAATTCACCATCTTCTGAAGAAGCTTGTTCTTCATAATTTGATAAATTCAATGTTTTTTTATGTTTAACAACATTTTGAATACAAATTTGATTTAAATATCCTGCTTCTTTTGATAATAAAGTTCTTGTTTCTTCTGGTAATTCTTTTGATGTTTCATCTACTGTATAATCATCAACTTTTGATCCTTCTCTTCTATCAAAATATAAAACACCATCTTTATTTTCAATAACAATATCCCATGAATAAACTGATTTTGTTGAAGCCATAATTTTTGATAAAATAGTATCAGTAATATAAACATCATAACCTTGTTGTTTACAAAATTCTGAATCTTCACTTGTTGTTGCTGTTTTATGAAAACTTTTTTGTAAACTTGAATCAACTTGAATTGCATTCTTTAATGTTAACGTTTCATATTTTGAATCAAATTGTTTGATACTTCCAACTTGTTTACTAAAGAATAGTGTTTCAGTTTTTTTTTTTTTTTTTTTTCTTACACATCTTTAACAGTTGGTAAATTTGCTTTGAGTTTTGATAATTGTTGAAATGTCATTTGGTTTAATACTTTCCATTCTGATTTTACTTGTGTTGATGGTAAATAACGTGCTTTTGATAATTTTGTACGAGCTGTTGTGTTTTTGTTGTACTATTGAATGATTTAATATATAACAATTTCTTTACTTTCAAAACTTTTTTTTGTCCTTGTTTTTGATTTGTTTGATTTTCATAATTAATTTTCTTTTTTGGAATGTTATAATTTCTTTGTGATTTTCTGAAAACTAAATTGAATGAACTTTCATCTTCTTCAACATAATTTAGACCTTGTTTGTTTGTTGATGATGAAGTTTTTGTTTGTTTGGTTTGTGTCCAATC
This sequence comes from Neovahlkampfia damariscottae, assembly GCA_016618085.1. NCBI lineage: Eukaryota > Heterolobosea > Selenaionea > Neovahlkampfiida > Neovahlkampfiidae > Neovahlkampfia > Neovahlkampfia damariscottae. Next base: position 20,322 of record JABLTG010000170.1, on the reverse strand, counting down.
AGCAACTAAAAAATGTTAAATCTTTTTTTTTTTTAATTTTTGTACTTCTTCCGATATATTCTTCATTGGAATATGGTGAAAAAGTTATTTCTGGGTAATCTTCTCTTGGAATTTTGTTCTTTGCTTCAGAAGGACCCCATGATAAATCGTTGTTTTGTGGTTGGAATGAAAAAGACATTTGATTTGTCGAAAAATTCTAACCAATGAAAATGGTTTTATTTAATTCAATTTGAATGCAAATTTAAAAAACTTCTAATTTCCAATATGATCCACAAATCCAACATGAGCTTTGAAAAGATTGAAAAACAGATTTCAATTCAACATTTGAAATTCTTCCACATAACTTACATTTTCGATGTTGTGTCGTTGATAAATTGGTTGATGTAAATATATCATTAGTTTTAACTGGATATTTATTTTCCCATTCCATCCCTAAAATACCATCAAAACTTGGTAAAATATCCAATTTGGTCACTAATTTATTGATTGTGATTGGATAATCAACAAGGAAATTGTTCACAAAATGAGGTTGCACTGACTTTCGTAATTCCTTCTTTGATGCCTTTTGAACAGTTTGAAACAAATCTAAAATTTAAAAATTGAATATTTTTTTCACCATTGATTCTTTGATTAATATCTGAAAATTCCTTAATTTTAAAGTTTGATTTTGCCAACACTTTAGTATCTAATTTGCTTAAAATCACAAAACAAATTTCAATTGGAGCTCTTAAAATTTGAATATTAAACAAAAATTTGACTAAAAATGCATTTTCTTTTTCATTTTTGTCAGTTGAATTCATAAATGTCATTGATTTAAAAAATAAAATAGTGAAAGTAAAAATCCAATCTATTGAAGGAATCATTTCTAAACAAATATTTTTCTCTTTTTCACTGATTTTTCTATCAGGGTTTATTTTTAATTCTGCATAAATAAATGATAAATTTTGATGAATCAGATCATAGATTTTCTTAACATATAAATAAGAATTTTTTTCAAGAATTTTTGTTAATTTTCCTTTTAAAATGGATACTAAAAAGATATATCTCTCTTCTAATGATGTATTTGTGCATCCTGATGCTTTCAATGTTTCAGTTTCTCGATGATAATCGTCAAATGAAAAATCTGAAAATTTTATCATTAAACTTAGATCCCATAAATCATAGAAATTTAGCATCCCACACATTATTCGATTAGAAATTTCATTCATTTTGCATTCTTATAATGTTAATTTTTTTTGATTTTTACCTGATTTGTAGTACAAAGATAATTTGGAGTTGAGTGTTGCAAAACAAATTTCATTTGGAGAAATAGCCACTTCGTTTGCATGAATATTATCTTTATAGTTTACTTCTAATGTGTCTTTTGATAATATTTCAAATGTCTCTTTGACCAAGAAGAATATTTTTTCTTTTGAAATTTCTATTTTTCCACTTTTCACTTTGGATGCAATAAAATTCCATTTTTCATTTTTTTGCCATTTTTCAATGTGAATATTGGTAGAAATAATAATCTCCATTTCATTTATAAATTTAATTTGTTTAATGGATAAATCATTTTCAAAAAAATTAGTTAATTCTTTCACATAAAAAAATTCATGTTTTGAAAAATTTAAATCTCTTAAATTCCAATCAAAAACATGAACACACAAAGAATTTTTCTCATTACAAATGATAGATATTTCATTTTCCTTGATTGATATATCAACATTTTCAATAAATAAAAATGTTTCAATTGTACGATTCTTCCAATCATTTTCGTAAAAATCAAAAATGAAAAGTTGAATAGTTCCTGAATTTGAAATAGACAAAAATGCAGGTGTACCCATAGGTATATCTTTCAATTTGAAATTTACATCCTTTAAATTTGATAAATTGATTTTTTCATCAATAGTCTTTAATAGTTTTGAACTTCTTCCATGAATCCATTTTCCAAAGATAATTCCTTCTTTAAAAATGTTTAGAAAAAATTTTTTGTAGATACCAATTTGTAGTTTTGAAAAACATTCCATCATGTTGATACAATGATCTGAAACTTTCCAAAAACAAACTAAACCATCCATGTCTACAGAGAATAATAAATTTGAAATAATTAAAGGTGAAAATGAAAGTTGTGTGATTACACTATCATGATCTGATTCAATTATTGAATATTCTTGAGGTTTATTTGGGTCCATCAGAAAAATTGGAAACCTTTTGTTTTATTTTTTTTTTTTTTTTACGAAATTTTTTGTTGTTGAATAATTGTATTGGAGATAGCTATTATACCACTTTCACTCCAACTAATTTTTTTTTGGTGTTTTGAGTTCAATCCTCCGATCAAGGAAGAGAAGAGTTTTTCATAACTCATGAAAACTAAGAGAAATTGATTGGTGGAAAATTTCAGATGAATTTTAAATTTATTTTTGTTCTTCTTTCATTTTTTCACCTGTCATCGTGTTAACACTTGTTAAAGCTTGAGCTCTTTGAATTTCAATGGATGTAATTTTTGATGGATCCATATCATTTCCAACAGGTTCACTACAATGATTCAAATTTCGTCTGACCGATAATTCCTTTGATATTTCATAACTCATTTGTTCAATCTCTTTTTTAATATCTTTTACATCAGGTTTATATTTTTTAAGATATTGTTCTAAACAATAAATTTCTGCTTTACAATCATAACAATGATCTAAACCTTCACCATTGATATCATGTTCATAATATTCAACTCTTGTTTTTGTATTAAAATAAAACATTTGTTTTTCATATTCTGATGGGTTATATTTTTTCATTTCTTTTCCATCTGTTATAAGTCTTGTTTCTGTTGTTGTGACTGGACCCCAAATTGGTAAATAAATATCACCTTTCAAATATTCATATTCCTTGATATCTCTTTCTTTGGTACAATAAGGTAATCTGAATTTTAACATTGCACTTTTTGAGTTCAAAATTTTAACCCATCGTTGTTGAGCTTCCATATCTAAATGAACTTGTTTTTCAATATCTTCTTCAGACATCTATTTGAAAAGAATTAGTTTTTTTGTTTTTTTTTTACTGTTTTCCAAGATGCTGTTCTGATATCACTTATAAATAAATTTGGAACATCTTTATATCCTTCAGCGAGTTTGTCTGTAAAAAATCCTTCAATTAGACTAATTTTATCATCAGTTTTGACAGTAAATTGTGATGGATCTACTAATACAAATTTGACTTCAGGAAATAAACTTGAAAGATATTTTATGTGAGTACCAGGAGCAGCTCCAGCATATATGCAAGTTATGTCATTTTCAGCGTGTAATGTCAAAAACTCTATTTCAGAAAACAATAATTTTCTTTGACCCCAATGATTAACTGTTTTAACCTCTCCTTTTCTTCTTCTATATTCCTCACCAGGTGCATTATCTTGTAAAATTCTTGATTTTTTATTAAATTCATTCTTATTTATTTTTAATTCAATAGTTTGACGTAAATGAGGATTCTTCTCTAAAATGTCAAAATCTTCTTTTTTGTATTCATCTTTTGGATGATAATAACTCAAATCCATTGTATTCAAAATTCTTTTTGAAGATATTCCTTTTGGAACAATTGGTTTTTTTCTGTAATTATTATTTTGATAATTTCTTCGTCTGTTGTTATCATAACTATATCTACGATTATCATTTCTTCTATTATTATATCTATAACGTGGTGGTGGTGAATAATCTCTTCTTTCATCAGGAGGAGAATATTCTCTTCTTTGATAATTTTGATAATTCTCTTGAGATGGTGGTGAATATTCTCTTCTAAAATTTGAATCATTTCTTCTATCATAACTCACTAAAAACTTAAGACTTGTTTTTTTTTTACCATCATAACTATAAGTATCTCTTAAAGGTTCTTGATCATTAAAGTCACCATAGGACTGATAAGTTTCTCCTCTTCTTTGTCTCCTTTTGAATTCTTCATATTTTGAATCTATATCATTATATTCATCATCTAAATCTTTGAAAGAACTTCCGTATCTTTCTTTATAGTCGTTTGTATAAAATTTTCTTGGAGGAGAAGGTGAAACTCGGTAATCTTCGTCATCTGAGTAACTTCTTTTATTCTTTTTTTGATAATTCTGTTCGTATGAATCATCGTCATCGTATCGTTTTCTCTTGGTGCTTTCTTCCATTATGAAACAAAACTTGGTTTTTATTGGTCAAAAAAATCTCTGAAAAGGAATTGAAATAAATTTTTTTTTCTATTTTTCTAGGGTCAATAATTGTATAATTTTCCATGAATTATTCTTCCATTCAACAATTATTTTTCCTTTCAGAAAATTTTAAACTTTTTTTTGTTTTGTACCTGAGTTATACTTTGTTGATTTTGATAAATTAAAATTGATTAATTGTTCTTCTGGATGTTTAGTTGAGGATCCTGAGTCCAGTAAAACTTCTTCAAATTCCACTTTTCTACTCTTTAAATATTCATCAATGGCCAGTGTCAACTGTGGAGGTTTAATTTCTTTTAAATTAAATTCTATAGAACAATTGTTTGTATTTTCTATTTTTCTTTTGTTTTCTTTCACTCTTTTCATACTTTTTAATTTAATCTTTTGTTTTATTTCAAGTTGTTTATCTAAGACTTGTTTTTTTTCAATAATTTCCTTTTAAAATTAAATTTTGATATAAATTTACTTTCAAAAAATCTAAATGGAATTCTATTTTTTTTATTTCTTTGCCTGTTTTTTCTAATACAATATGTTTTTCAACTTCTTTAAAACCAACATTGAAAAGAAATAATCTTGAACCTTTGAATGCCCACACTGAATTTGATATTTTAGCAATTGCAATTTTCCTAAATTTCATTTCTTCTGGATCTTTTTTAATGTTTGTTATAATTCTTGATAGGAGTTTTGTTATATCATAAAATTGAGTTGATGGGTATCCTGCAATGGTTAACAGTGCTTCTTCAACCTTTAAATTTTTAATTTATTTTTTTTCACTTTTTCTGTGGTTGATTTTTTTTTATTTTCCATTTTTTTTTCTTGGGAGCTGATTGGTAGAATAGTTTTGATTTTGTGAATTGTTTTTTGAAACAAAATTTAGGAAACAAGTCATCTTCAAATTTGTTTCGCAAATTGATGAATATTGGAAAGTTGACTTGTCTTTTTGATTGGTCAAACATGTTGAAAATTCTTGGATTTTTGTTGTTGGTTAATTGTGTTTTCTCAACTTTTTATCTCACTGCTTATGATAAAAAAACTAAAGAATGGGGTCAAGCTGCAGCAAGTAGTGGATTTAATTCAAGACTTCCAAGACATTGGTATCAACATAAAGTAATCGGAAAAGGAATGGCTGGTGAACAAGCATACACTTTAAGAGGGTGTAGTAATGTAACGAAGTGGATTGATGCTGGTTTATCAGCTCCTGATGTTGCTTCAAAAGTCAAAGAAGAATGTGATGCAAGAAGATGGACTCATTGGAGACTTGCTGTTGCTACAAGCGACGGTAAAGTTGCAGCTATGCTTGGTAAAGATGGATGCCATCGAGGAAATCAACTCTGTGGTGTGCTTAATGATAAAAATTTTGTTATTGTTGGAGGTGGATTAAAAGCAGGTGTTTTAGAAGCAGGTTTGAAAGCATGGAAAAAAACAGATCCAAAATTACAATTAACATGTCGTTTATTCATTGCATTAAAAGGTGTTTTCGATGCAGGTGCTGAAATTAAACCTTTATTCGGTGCTTCATTGAGCGTTGATGGAAAATCATCAAAACCACTTTACATTAGATCAACTGTATCATCTGCAGGAAATGAAAAATTATTGAAAGGACTTTATGATCAACTTCCTGCATCATGTAAAACTTATTTAATTTTGAAAAATGAAACAAAATAAAAAATTGAAGTTTCAATTTTCCATTATTTTTTTCACATGAAAAGAGAATCAAAATATAAACAAACAACGGTATTAGAAATTAAGAAGGCTTATGGGTGACTTTTTCGAAAGGTGTTCCATCAGTTCTTCACCCCCCCTTCTTTTTATTTCTTCCATTTTTTTCATTGGTTGATTCAAGACTTAACATACTTCAGTTTGTCATGAGAAGAAAATTTTCTCTTGTAAACATGGTTCAAAATGTACTAAAGCCGAGATATAATGATTTAGAAACTGATGAAAAAGTAAAGATGGACATGAAAATCAAAAAAGACAAAATGAATCCATCAAACCCAAGTTCTGCCTTAATTACTGGTTATAACACAACAAAAATCGATCAAATTATCACATCATTAAAGGAACAACATTTTGATAATTTCACAAAAAATGAATTACTTTCTTTTCGAGAACAAATTCTTAAAAATGTAAAATTCTGTTTGACAGGAATTTATAAAAAAATAGAATTCGAAAAAATAACCATAGAAATAGAAAAAACAATGGAATTAATACAAGAAACAGAAATACTAACTGGTTTTGATGTAAAAAAAATCAAAGAAGTCTATAACTTTGAAGAATTTCAAAACGTTTTGAAAAAAAAAGAATTTATTTTGAATTCACTTGAATAGTAAGGATATTCATTATTTTTTTTACTTATATATTAGTTATATGGAGAATATTGACAGAATCTTAGATGTAGATTTTGTTCCAATCTCCAAGGATATTTTAAAATCAACTAACGAAGAAACACAAATAAACGAAATACCATTATCAGAAAAACATTTTTTCAGCATATTAGATATACATAAAAGAGATAATTTAAACGAAATTCAGACCGCATTGAGTTTATACACCAAACAAGAGGGAAAAACAAGATTTTTAATATATACAATGGATTCAATGATATTTTTGGATGAAATAGAAACTAAGAAGTTAATTGACCATTTTAAATCATTAACCGCTTATTTATCAATTGATGTTTTATTGCTATTTTCAAATATTGAAAAATTCCAAACAGAATTTTCATTGAAGAAAAACAAACAAACCATTAAACAGAAAGATGTAAAAACTTATTTTTCAGAAAAAAGAAAGTTCTTTAAAAAATTGATTTCACCAAAATTGAAATGTGTTTTCATTATGATTGATGATGAAAAAGATGAAAGATTGAAAAATGGAATTTTAGATTTTTTAAATGGACTTGTTGTTGAATCACTGGTCAAAAGTAGTTCATTTTATGATTTTTAGAAATAAAAAAGTTCAAAATTTATCATTCAAAATTGTTACTTTTTGATATCTTTTATCAACAAAGTTGTTGGTTAAATTTCAATTTGACAAAGAAGTTCATATAAGATATAATCTGAATAACATTGAATTCTCAACACAAACTGAGTGTTTATTCTTTTAATTTGGTTGCCAACCATTCCAAACCATCATTCAAACCACTTCCACTTAAAGCACAACAACTTTGCATATGCCATTCATGACTATATCATTAAAATGAATATAAACTTTACCTTTTAATTTTATGTAAGTTCAAAGAATCAGATATTTCCGAAGCCATTGTTGCATCTTTCAAATCTTGTTTATTTGCATAAATTAACAGTTTAACATTTTTCAAATCTTCATTGTTCAACATGTTCATCAATTCTTTTTTTACAATTGGCATTCTTTGTTTTATTTTTTTTATTTTTTTTTACCTTTTCTTATCCGTTGAATCTATGACAAAAATTATGGCTTGAGTACCTTGATAATAATGATCCCAACTTTCTCTTAAAGAATCTTGACCACCTAAATCCCACCTGAAAATGTGTTAAATTGACATTAGACACTTACATTTGGAATTTAATATTTTTACTTTTTGTTAGTTTATTTTTTTTGTTTACTATGTAACTTCTTCAACTGTTCAATAATTTTAGGACAAAAATATAGTTTTTTTTACCATTTGAACCCAATGTTGGTGTAGTTACAAATACTTCTCTATTTGTTTTTTTAGTTTTTTTAATTTTTTTGAAAACCCTTGTTGGAATTGATACAAAGTGGTTGTTTTACCAGCATTATCTAATCCTACAATGACTATCTTTATTTCTTTATCACCAAAAAGAGAAGACCATATTTTACCAAAAAATGAAATACCCATACACCGGCCGTTAATATTGTTTGGTTCAATTGTTTTGATTGGTTGTAGATGAAAAAACGAAAATTACTTGAGAAGACAACTGTTGGATACAAAAAACCAATTGTTGATTTTAAATTTGAAGATTTTGATAGAACTATAAACAAAACTACTTCTGAACTATTATATCATCAAATTTTATGGAAAACGAAAAATTCAAAACACTTCTCTCTTCCACCTGAAATTTTGAATTTAATTTTTGAATACTCAACAAAACAAGATAAAGATATGGCTTCATTTGTTTGTTCAGATTGGTTTCTTTCAATATTAACCACAAGAATTCAACTTTATAAAAATGTAATTAAAACACAAAATGTACAACTACAAAATCGAATTGAATCAAAAAGAAGAGAGATAAATATTGCAAAAATACGTAAAATCATTAAAATACAAGAAAAAGAATTCGAAAAATGGAACGAATGGCAAACAAAATTTTCATTTGAAGATTTACAAGAAGAACTTTTGAAAAGAAGATTAAAAACCAAAGGAACAAAGCAAAAATTACAAACAAGATTGGAAGAATCACTTCCAAAAGATCTCTTAGAATCCATTTCAACCAATATCCGGAACCTGCATAAAAAAATTGAAGATTTGAATTCACCAAAAGAAATAGATAAAGAAAGAAACACTTTTTTTGAATATTTACCTCCATCATCAATATATTCACAAAGAAGAGAAAACTGTTCGATTCATGTTGTTTCCACTAACAGTTTTAATTTATCACCTGAACAAAAAGATATGTTTTCAACCATTTCATTTCACTCATCTATTTATGATGCTTACACAAAAAGTTCAGATTTTGATGTAATTTTATTATCACCTAGTACTTATTCAATTGATTTTCCAATTTTGAAATCAATTGAATTTATTGGTAATTGTGCAAATCCTTTAGATGTAATTATAAAAGTAACTTCACTTTCAATTCATTTGGCACAAGTGAAGTTTATTAATATTGCACTCCATTCTGATGGAAATAATTTATCAATTTCAACAAATTTTATGAATTTAAAAGATTTTTCTTCAGTTGAATTTAATTATTGTGATATTTCGATGGAAAATTCATTTGAATTTTCAATGAGCCCAAATTCACAACTAATTGTTCAACATTCATTTATACATGATTCTTTAAGAGGATTTGTTCATTTATTACCACTTGGAGCTCATTTAATATTAGATAACTGTTTATTCAATCATATGAGATTAGAAAAAGATCAAACATCAAATAATTCATGTTTAATTTTGATCAATTGCCTGAATGAAAAATTGATTGATTCAACAAATCATATAAAAATAAGATCTTGTCAGTTTAACAATATATCTGAACCAACAATTAGTATTATGACTTTTGGAGGATCAAATGAACAAGAAAATAGTTTCAATATTGAAAAAGATGAAAAATATGAAAAGAATTTTAAAAACATTGAAAAATCAATTCATTGTTTAAATGTAAATATTTCACATATCAAAATTGTTGAATCCACATTTCAAATAAATCCACCAACTAAAATATCACCAACAATGATAAAAAATGATCACATATGTGATTGTGGATTCAAATTCAATGAAATCAATCCAGAAAATGAAAATATTAGACTTTGGATTTGTCAAAACTACAAATGTATTAATGGATTTTTAAAGAAGCAGATTTTTATTACCAAATCATCAAATGATGAAAACTCAAAATCTTGTTCTTATTGGTTTTGTAGATCACAAGGGTATGAAATTTCATTAGATTTTTTGAAAAGAATTGAACCAAATCTTGATTTAAATCAATTTGATTTCGAAAAAAATGTTTATGAAATTAGATTATGTGAAAATGGTCATATCAAATGTTTCTTGAATGACGAAGAGGAAGAGGAATAGAGAATATGACTTTATTCAAAAACAATAACTTTTGGTTTTTTTTTCATATTATAATTATCCAATACCATTGTTTCACAATAAGCTCCTGCTCCTTGTATGAGTAAAATATCATTTTCTGTTGTACTTTTTGGTAATTTTCTATTCTTTCCTAAAATGTCACCTGATTCACAAATGTTTCCAACAATATCACATTCAATCATTTCATTTTCATTTTTATATTCTGTCATTTTTGAAAAATTGATAATGTGATGATACGATTCATATAAACCTTCAAAAAAAAAAGTTAAATATTAATTAAAATGTTACATGGTCTCATTAATGAATTCATTCCTGTATTTACTCCAACATAAAAGTTATTTTTTGATTTTTTCTTTAATTGAGTTACTTTTGTCAAAAGAATTCCAGAATTACACACAACAAATCTTCCAGGTTCCATTATTAATTTAATTTTTGAATTCAAATTTGAAAGATTTTTCATTACAGTTTCAAGATTTAAAATTTGATCATTTGGTTTATAAGGAACACCTAATCCACCACCAACATCAATAAATTCAACTTTTGGAAAAAATGACTCAACTAATGCATTTAATCTTTCTAAATTTTTTGACCAAACTTCATGGTCATCTAAAATACCACTTCCAACATGAGCATCTAAAGTTTAATTATTTGACTTTAATCTTACGTAATCCAATAATTTCAATGTTGTATTTTTTTGTTAATTCAAAAACTTCTTTCACATCATCATAAGGAATTCCAAATTTAGAATTGACACCTGAAGTTTGGACTTTAATATGATGTCCTTTTCCTTCTTGTGTTGTATCAATTCTTAAAAAGATCTTTTTATTAGAAAACACTTCAGGATGATTTTCAATTGGATAAATGTTGTCAACTGTCAAATTCACATCATGTTCTAAACCTTTTTTATACTCTTCAATAGGAACAAAATTAGGTGTGAATAAAATGTCCTTCTTATCAATGCCTTCAAAATGTTGTAATAAAAATTCAACTTCCTCTGGAAATGAAACAAAATTAGTCAATTTTAAAAATTACCAATTGATACACATTCGAATCCAAATCCTAATTTATGAAGGGTTTGAAGTACTTTTAAGTTTGAATTTGCTTTTATTGCATAAAAAATTTTGTGAATTACATTTTTTGATGCTTCTAAGAGTGTAGATGCTTGTTTTTCGATGCTTGGAAGGTCATAAATAAACAAAGGAGTCTCTTTTTTAGCTAATTTCAAAATTTCTTCTCTCTTATTGTCAAAAAACATTGCGAACAAAAGTACAAGAACAGATTGTGATTGGTTGAAGTATAAAATAAAAACTTTTGTTCAGAATCATGTTTTAGAATTTGATGCTGTTGAAAGAAAATCACTTAACAAAAGTATTTCATCCATAGATGGTTTGGATCTTTCTTTTCCGACTTGAATTGTAAAAATGGTTGTATCATCACCTGTAAACTTCAATAAGCCCTCAGATGTTTCTGCATGACCTATAACTTTTCCATTTGAAAAGGAGACATATTTATCTTTGTAATCTTTCATAATTTCTTATTCTTTTTTGTAATTGTCCTTGTTTTCCATTAAAATTTTTCTGTTTTCTTCATAGTGAGAAAATCAACCAATTAAAAAATTGTTTGATCATGATAGTCTCCAAAATGAAATATATAATTGATACCTTTAAACTGTTGACATTACCTGTTCAATTATTTCTTCTTTTTTGGATGAGTCAAACAGAAAACACAACAATGTGGGTATAAAGAAACAAAAAAATTTTAAAAAAAATGAAAAAGGTTTATACTGCGTTACATGGTTCATATGGTATATTTTGGGCATTAAAATCACATTGGTTTGGTGATTCAAGCTGGGAACAACCTGGAAGTTTTTTGTGGGAAATTTATGTCACCACAGGTAATCTAAAAATTAAATTGATATAATCAAAGGTTTAATATTATTTTGGTCACCAGGTAAAGTAATTAAAAAAGTTTAAATGGGTAGGTTTTATTATTAGCTATTACTCAGTTACAGTTGAAAATTGGTATTTGTTTTTATGCATTATCATTTATTCCTTTGGCATTTTTTTTCATTTTGCTTCAGGTTTTAGAATATATTAATCAATATTAACTCAATTTTAAGATATGCAAAAAACAGTAGAATTAGAGTACAATAAAGGAAATCTGATCACGAAAAGGATTTGGAGTATTTCAAGAAATCCTAATTATTTTGGTGAATTGTTGATTTATACAGGATTTAGTATGTTAGCAAAACATTGGTTTCCGTTGATTGTTGTTCTTAGTGGCATCATCACTGTTTGGATTCCTAATATGAAAAGAAAAGACAAATCATTATCAAGATATAAAGAATTCAAAGAATACTCAAAAAAAACATCATTTTGGATTCCTGGAATTTATTAAAAGAATTTTTTTTTATCATTATTTCAACTTCATCAACCAATCATCTTCTTGTAATGAATCAAACAACAACAAAGTGCATTAAATGCCAAAAAACAACCAGTTACTTCAAATCAGTTCCAATATTTTTAGGTACTAAAAGAATACTCTAAAATCATTCAAGAAAGATCACCAAGTCCAAATATAACTGAATCTTTTATTTTATTAAATCCAGAACAAGAAGATTATGAAGAAAAATCAATTTCCATTGAAGGTGTCCTAAATAATGAAAAGTATAAAATATTATAAACTTAATTTTTAAAGTATAATAATCAATGAAGAATTAGGATGCTTAAATAATTCATTAATGGATCCAAAAGAAATGAAACAACTTTGTGTCCCTTGTTCAGAAAAATTAAAAATTATTATAGATGAAGAAGAAGAAGAGTTATTAAAAGAATTAGAAAAACAACAAGAATTAATGAATTTATTAAACAATGAAGAACAAAATCAATGTGAAAAATCAAAAAATAACTCAAAAGAAGAAGAGAAAAAAATCTTATCAGAAATTGAAACTTTACAAAAAAAAAACGATTTTTTAGAATTATCATTAAAAAAACTAACTTCTAAATCATTTGAAATTGAAAAACAAAAAAAAAATTTTTGGAATTTTCATTTTCAAAATTTTGAGAATACACAAAACTTACTTGAATCAAAAAATTCTACTGAATTCAAAAATGGATATTATGAATTTTTATTAAAAAAGGAATCTCAGAGCATCATTAATAAATTGTTTTATATTTGGCATGATGGTGATTATGGTAAAATTTGATGATGAATATTTTGACAAATTTTACAGGAACTATTAATGGATTGAGATTTGGAAGACATGTTGAACCATATGTAGAATGGGATGAATTCAATTCAGCATATAGTCATGTTGTGTTATTAGTTGATATTTTAGCTAAAAAGTTCAAATACGCATTCAGTAAATATCAATTTATTCATTTAGGATCAGAATCAAAAATATTGAATTTATTAACATCATCAAAAGAAGATTTGTAAGAAATTCAACATTTAAATCAATTTAGATTCATGAAATCAACAATGTATGTTTCAAATTTCAATGCAGGAATATCTGCTTTTTTATCTTGTCTTGATGAATTATGTCAATTTGTACAAAAAAAAATAGTCAATTTTAAATTACATTACCCGTAAGAATTAACAATATTTTCATTTTTTCATAGAATTAATTGTGATAATCACACAGTTGGTAATTTGTGTGTAAAATATTCACACAATGATATTAATTGGACTAAGGCATTAAAAAGGTTATTGATCAATTTAAATTCAATTCAACAACATGTATTATCAATAAAATGAAGTTTTTTTATTTTCTTTTTTTTTGTTCATTTTGATCACCACCAAATCTATCTTCTTCTCTTTGTCTTTTTTTTGACTGTGATTCATCATCTTCTGCTATTTGTAAAACTAAATGTCTTCCATATAAATGACTGTTCTTTAATGATTCAAATGCATTTCCACATTCTTCTGATGATGTAAATTCAACAAATGCAAATCCTCTATGTCCTCCTGATACTTTTTGAGGTAATCTTACAAGTTTGATTTCTCCAAATGGACTAAATAATTGAAATATATCTTTTTTTGTTGCTTCAAATGCTAAATTTTTGACAACTAATTTTCTAAATTTCAATTCTCTTCTTTGTTTTTCTGTTGGTTGTTTTTTTTGAATATTTGAAAATTGAATAACAATTTGATGTTGATCTATAACTTGATTATTTAATTGATTTTTAGCTTCTATTGCATTTCTTAAATTATCAAATTCAATGAAACCATATCCTTGTAATAATGTAAATTTTCTAATTTTTCCAAATTTTTGAAATAAATCTTCCAATGTTTCTTTTGTTGTTGTAAAATTTAAATTTTTGATAAACAAAACAGCTGATTCTTGATCATCAATTTGAGTTTCATTCTCTGTAATTTTAACAATTTCATCTTTTTTTTTAGTTTTTACAACAGGAGCCCATTCAAGAAATAATGGAACATGTTTAAAATTTTTATACGCAAAAAATCTTAATGCACTTCTAGCTTCTGATGCTTCATTATATTCAACTAATGCAATAGTTTGACTTCTTGGAATAACAACTCGACTTACATTTCCACTTTGGGAGAACATATCAAATAATTCTTTTTCAGTTGTATCTTTTGGTAGATTTTTAATTAATAACATTTTTTTTGATCTTTCATTTTTGGTATCAAAATCAATACCTTCTTTCGCTAAATCTTCTTTTGTTTGTTTAATTAATTCAGTTTCTCCTAAAGCCACTCTTACAGCCATATTATCAGCATCTTGATCTAAAATATCTGATTTGCTTAAATTTAATTGTTTTGAAATTGAATCTACGACTGTATCTGATTTCATAAATAAAGAATTCCAATTTTTTGAATCACTAGCCGTTTTTTTCTTTTTTGCTAATAATTTCTTTTTATAGGAAGATGAATCTGATTCGTTCATTAATGAAAAATTATTCTGTGGTTGTGGTTCTGCTTCAATTACTTTTATTATCCTACCTTGAAATATTTTCTTATGTGCATTTAAAGCCTTTTTTGAGCATTCAGGAATCATAAATAATATAAAAGCCATTCCTTATAAATTTAAAATAAGAATCTTTTTACCTTTTGATTTTTTTGTCTCTTTATCTATACAAATATGAACTTCAGTAATGTCTCCAAATTTTTTAAAGTGTTCTTCTAATTCTTCTTCTGTTGTTGTATAAGGTAAATTAGTAACTAATATTCTTCCTGAGTCTTCTTTAATTTCATCTTTTTTCTCTTCGTCTTCCGTTTCTACAGTTTTGCTTTTTAAAAATTCTAAATCTTTGTTCGTTGTTTCTTTTGATTTATTCACTTTTTTTGATTTCTTTTCTTCTTTAATAGATGAAAAAGAAGCTTGAATTCTTGATGTATCAATAAATGTCTGATTAGTTTCTTCAATTGCAAACTTTGCTTCATCTTCAGTTTTAAAACCAACAAATCCATATCTTCTTGATTCACCTCCACTGTAAAATATTTAAAATTTCCATTTTTATTTACGTTTTTCTGATAACTTGACAATCTGTAACTTCACCATATTGTTCATAAAAATTAGTCAACTGTTTTGTATCAAAATATTTTGGTAAATTAGTAACAAATATTCTTGATGTTCTTTCCATAGTTTCATTTTCTTCTGTCATTTTTTATTGATTGTTTTGTGGTTCAAAAAAAAAGAGGATGAAAAAAAAAAAATGATTGGAAGAAAATAAAAACTTGTTTTTCACTTTTTCACTCCAAAACTAACCCATTTCATACTGATTTTTTTTAACTTATTTTTCACTCCAAAACTAACCCTTAAACTACTGAATATATTACCATCAAATACTAAAGCTTCAACTGCTGATTTTTTTTAACTGAAACTAGACCACTGCACTGCTCAAAGGAGTTAGAACCACTAAGTCGCTCTACTGATTTAAAATTCTTAGATTTTTGTCAGCCATTTGCAAATAGAGTAGTATTTTTATAACCATCAAAATGATCAAATTCAAAAAGTTACTTCAAGAAAATATAAATAATTTTTTATCAGATTTTTTTTATTTTTTTTTTGGTGGTTTTATCAATTTTGTTTCATCTGGATCAGTTGAAGTTGGTCTACCAAGATTTTCGACTTCTTTTGAAATTTCTGACAAAGCAAATTCAAATTCTTTTGGTTCTGTAACCGGCAATGAAAACATACCAAGATCTGTTTCTTCTTTGATAATTTTTAAATTATTATAAAAATAAATGTGAACAACGTACAAAGACCAAAGATCAGCGACGTCTAAATTCGTAATCATAATAGCTTTTTGAAAATCCATAGAACCTGTTTCTTTTGCTTTTTTAACTTTAAATTCATCTTCATGAATTGGAATTGCTTGTAACATTTTTCCAATTGGTTCATGAAATTTTTCTAACGTATCATTTGCTGGAATCATGAATTGTTCTTTATTTTGAAACCTAACTCCATTTGAAAGATTTTGAAGAATTTTTGTTATTAATAATAGAGTTCTACGAGCATTTGGTTGAATATCATCATCTATAACAATTCCTTTTGGAGTTGTAATTGCAGGACAAATAAATCTTAAAAAAATTAAACCACCAATAGCTATTCTAATTGAATCTTTAAATTTCTTTGCACATTCTTCATAAAGAATTGTTGTAATTTGTCGAATTTCACTTTTAAAAAAAAAATTAATTTTTTTCGTTTTTTTTTCTTACATTGGAATATCATTTACAGAATTAATTAATTTTTCAATTAAACCTTCAATTATAAGTTGAAGTTTTTCCATATTCTTTTCAGCATCTTCTTTATTTTTTACTTTATTTGGGTCTACTTCAAGTGATTCATTATTTTTATTTAAATCTGTAATGAACTCTTCTAAAAGTTGTTTTAAAAATTTTCGACCATAAGTTGCCAAAACAGCACCAATCATTTTTGTTGCAAGTGAATTTCTTCTAAAAAGAGTTCCTGGTGTTTCTGATTGCTTTACTTCAGTTTGAACAACAAATTCAATAATTTCTTTTGTTTTTATCTCTGGTACTCTAACCATTGTATGAACAATTGCGTCAACTTCTCTTTTACTTGGAACACATTTTGCATGGTCAAAAATAACTGGAAATAATTTTGGATTTACACCACCTAATATTTCTTCAAGTTCATCATAATAATTAATTGTGAGTTGTTCTTTTAATAAATGCATTTTTCCATGATCTGAATAACAATATTGTACTTTTAATAAAATATCTCCTTGTCCACCAACAACTGGATTCCATTTATAAAGAACTTTTTCATCTTTTAATTTTGAAAGTGGTATTGTGACTTGTCCTAGAACTGTCTTTTTTACCAGTACAGCAACATTTAAATTTAAATTTTCAGAAGCAACATCAAAAATATATTTTTGATTCCATTGAGGTGCATCAGTTGCTTTATATGGTGACGTTTTTACTTCTAATTCTCCAAGTGTTACTTGAGCTAATGCATCTTTTTTTCCAAGTCTTCTTCCTTGTAAAACTTCGACATATAAAACAGGTTTTGAAACTGTAGAAAGTTCAAATTTTCCTGTCTCTTCTTCTTTTTTGGAGGGTTTTTTGATACTGCTCTTCTTACTTCCGAACATGCTCAATCACTCTTTTTTTTTATTGAGAAATATTATTGGTTAAAAAATTAGTTGATTGTTGATTGGTCAATTAAAATTTAGAAAAAATTTTTTGCATTTTTAAATTTTTTTTAATTTGAATAGTTTTTTATTTTTTTTTCAATTTTTCAACAATTCAAAAAAAATATCCCATAATTTTCATGAATCAATTTTGAAATAACTAAATTCAAAAAAAATTCTTTAATTGTGAATGATGAAAAAAATCTTCGCATGGCTTTATGAATTATGATTACTTTATCCAATACTTCACTGACCTCTTTTTTTATGGTTTCAGTGTAAAATTGTCTGAACAAGCATTTTCGCATAATGAATTGCATACCCTTCTAACTCTTCGCATGACATCTGAAAAAGATTAAAATTAAAAAAAAAAAAAAATACGAGGTATTTGAGCTTCATCTTCTTCAGATATTGTCATTGTACAAAAATAATTATAGTCATACTTCTTTGCTATTTCTCTCATAAATTTTGCCAACTTGAACCACGCTCTCAAAGGATCATAAATATTGGATTCCAAAGACCATTTAACACTTTCTGTATGTGGTAAATGTGCAATATATACGTATGGTAAAATGAAAAATTCGTATTTCTGAGCTGCCAATTCATAAAAATGTGATACTTTATCATTTCCAATGTCAAATAATTCATTGTATCTAGTAATATTGGTATTTGCAATCACATATGGTTCATACAAAAATCTGTATTTAATTTTAAAAGGTTCAGTTGAGTTCTTCCATTTTTCAATATCTGTTGCGTTGTGTGATGGATGCAAAGGTAAAATTGGTTCTGAAACTTCGCAAGTTCTAATATTTGTAACATCAGAACAATTAAAATGAAATGCAGGAACAACAAATAAACTTTTTGAATTTGATAATTTCTTCAAAAAATTCGGTTTCAAATGTTTGAAAGTCAAGTCAAAATTTGTTGATGGAATAAAATCCACATCCAATAAAAAAATAAACTCTGTATCGACATAGTTCCAAGCAATATTCCTGAGTGTATTTAAAGGATATTCTTTCGATACAGTTTTTCCAAAAACCAAATGTATATCGACTGTGTGTAAAATTTGTGGATGTTGTTCATAAATTTTTTGTAAATATTCATTTGTGTCAATTTCAGATAAATCGTGATCATATAGTAGTATATACAACACTGCACTAATTTTGTAATTCCAAAAATTTGATATTTCTTCTAATCTTGATAATCTTTCTGGTGTTAATTGAGTAGAAATTGTTATTTTTTCTAAAAAACTATTATTGTATTTCTTTTTTATTGCTTTGGGCAGTATATTATTTTTCTTCAAGAAGTCTCGTGAAGCAAAAGGAAAAATTTTCATTTGATTAGGTTCTACCATAATTTCTGCTCTTCGTTTCACTTTTTTATAAATGTAGGTGGTCAATGGAGTGACAATTATAAAGATGAAGAATATCAAAAAAACAAAATTTTTTGTTGTTGTGGAAATGAGCATCGAAGAACCGTTGGGCAGTTAATTGGTCAAAAAAAAATTCACAATTAGAACCTAAATGTATTTGGACGTTTTTGATATGTTTTGAAATAACTACACAAGTTGAAGGCAGTTTGAAATTCACTCTTTCATCAGTTTCTTGATCAAGAAAAATAATTCGTTCATGAGTCAATTTCGATATTTTCTGATATACTTTCAAAAAAATGACAAAAAAACCAATTTCCAATTTATTTTTCTATATCATGATTGGTTAAATGAAAACAAATTTAACCAATCAACGCTTCTGTTTACCACAACAATTTTTCAGAATAAACATGGGTCAAACAATTAAGTCAACAATTTTATTTCTTGGTTCTTCAGGTTAGGAAAAATTATTCCACTTACAAATTTAAAAAAGGTGCCGGAAAAACTAGCATTATCAAATTCTGTGAAAATAATTATAAACCAGTTTCTGGTGATCCACCACAACCTTCAGTTGGACACAGTGTACGTTATATAAAAGACAAATCAGTTGAATTTACAGCTTTTGATATTTCTGGTCAAACAAAATACCAAGATTTATGGGCTAAATATTACAAGGAAGTTGATGGAATAGTTTGGGTTATTGACTCAACAAATGACGAAAACGAACTTGAAGAAGTTAAAGAGATGCTCCAAACAGCACTTCAATCAACAGATCTCAGACAAAAACCATTTTTAGTTGTTTGTAATAAACAAGATGCAAGTGATGCAAAAAAACCGGATGAACTTGCTGAAATCTTGGAACTTTCCAAATTATTAGGAAAAAGAACATGGAAAAACGTTGGTTGTTCAACTGTATCTGGAGACGAAATTCATGATGGTGTAAGTTGGTTCGCAAGTGAAATCAAAAAAATCAAGACAAAAAAATAAATATTTTTCTAATTTATTTTTATTTCACCCACTTATAAACTGGCAAAAGTGACCAAAATGATCATTTCCACCAGTCTTGCAATCTACTCAAAATGGAGTAGAAAGGAGTTGGGTTTCAACATCAACACCATAAAGGTATTGACTCATATTTAAAGATTTGATCATTATATTTCTTGCAGCATTCAAATCTCTATCTGCTTTATAGGAACAACTTGGGCAAATAAATGTCTTGTTTCCATTAAGTTTTTGATGTATTTTTCCACATTGACCACATGTCTTTGAAGTGTATTTTTCTGTAACTACTTTGAGAGATAATTCTGGATATTCTTTTAATTTATTCATCAATCTTTGTCTAAAAGAGAAATGTGACCATGTAATTAAATTTCTTGCTGTTTTACTTCTAATCTTCCTTGCTCTT
>JABLTG010000169.1:0-41347 GCA_016618085.1 Neovahlkampfia damariscottae | reverse complement strand
TTCATTTGACCATCGTTTGAGTGTTGAATTAGAAACTCCGTACTGTTCTCTGACTTTTTTACTGGTGATATACTTTTCGTTAGATTGATCATTATTGCTCATGCACCTGTTGATGTTTTTTTTCAGTATTTATTTTGTTTTTTCAGTTCAATTTATAAAGTTTCGGAATTTTAAAAAACTATATAGTTCACAAATGATTCCGAATGGTCACTTTTCAACAGAAAAATCAAATATTCCGTTTCAGTATCAACTTTGTGAGCAAATTTGGTCTTACTTTCAGAATTTAAAATCATCTTATCAAAGGGCACTTCATCCTTCTACTGAAACATTGGATTCTATTTCAAGGATGCCTGTGCCTTGAGCACATGGAGAACTTGGTTTTTTCCAAAAATGAATATCCTTTCAGCATTCCAAAAAGAACTTCAATTTTCAACCAAATCAAAGTTTTTATTGAAAAAACCCTCTTTCTTTTAAATCTCTGAAGAATTTGGTAAATAAAACCGTATATCCATCATGATTTGGATGAATGCAATCAGCATAATATTTTGATGGACTTCCATAGTTTACATTTGGAGTGTTTGGAATACCTCCTGCTTTTTGTAATTCACCTTTGAAAAAATTAAAATTTGAAATAAACAAACCCCAAACTGGTACGTAATAAACATTTTTTGGAAATTCTTTTTGTAAAGTTGAATAAATTCTGGTAAATCTATCAATAAATTCTCTTCTAAATCCAGGTAAAGTTTGTCCAGCAAATCTACGACGAAAATTTGCCATACACTGATCATTTCTATCCCAATTTAATAAATCATAACCCAAAGAAGCAATTTTTAAATCTGGTTTGATTTTGACCAACCCAGTGAAAAGAGTTCTCAAATTTTTTAAAACAAATGCTTCATATTCATCACATCTACCCATAGCACATAATCCTTGAGCATCTAAAAAAAACAAAAAATTAAAAATAACTTTGTTACCATTTCCTCCAAGAGTGACCCACATATGAGATAATTTTGGATTTTGGTTGAACATTTTTGTGAGAATTCCAAGACCTCTCGGTGAAACCCAATCTAATGAAGTCGTTCCACCAACAGCATATCTTGTTACTTTCACTGAGGAATTAATTTGTTTGAACTGCAAAAAAAAAATTAACTTTTTTTGTGGTTACTTTTTGTTCATAAATATTAAAGCTAACAGCACCACCCCAACTATCACCAATATTAACTGCTTCTTGTGATAAACATGTTGATATTAATAAAACACAAAAAAAAATATATTTGGATCCACCAACGATCATCAAGGTTCTTTTGTTTAATCTGTTGACCAATCAAATGAACAAACTACTCCGAAAAATGCAAATACACACAATACCGTTCTTTAAGGATAATTACGCGTATCTTATTATCGACAAAAAAACAGAAGAAGCTGCAATTGTTGATCCAGCAGAACCATCCAACATAATTCCTGTTTTAAAAAAGTTAAAAAGTACAACAAATTTTAAACTTTCAAAAATTTTAACAACACATAAACATTGGGTTTGTTTGATTAAAAATTAAACTTTTGTTAGGATCATGCAGGTGGAAATGTTGAAATGAAAAAAGAATTTCCACAACTTGAAGTTTATGGTTCAAAAGTTGATGAAATTCCTGAGTTAACAAACCCTGTTGATGAAGGTGATGTGTTTTATATTGGTGAAATCAAAGTTGAAATTTTATTCACACCATGCCATACAAAAGGACATGTTTTATACTTGGCTTCTTGTAACGGTCAAAAGGCATTGTTTACAGGAGATACTCTTTTTTCAGGTGGATGTGGCAGATTTTTTGAAGGTGATGCAAAACAAATGCAATCAGCAATGGACAAAATTTCAAAATTGGACAATGAAACAGAATTATATTTTGGACATGAGTATACTGCTTCAAATTTAAAATTTGCTCTTTCAGTTGAACCAAATAATGAAGAATTAAAAAAAAAAATGGAAAATGTTTTGAAATTAAGAGAAGAAGGAAAATTCACCACACCATCAACTGTAGGAGATGAAAAAACTTTCAACCCTTTTCTCAGAACGAATGTTCAACAATTAATGGAAAATTTAAACCAAAAAGATGCTGTTAGTACTATGCATGTGTTAAGAGAAATGAAAAATAAATTCTGAAACTTTTTTTTTGTTCACAGAAAAATGATTTTACTAGAACCTTCGGAGGAAGTAATTTCGGATAAAAATTTGCCAAGAATTTCAAAACATGTCATTTTCATCTTTAACCAATCATCTTTTCGCTTGAATCCAAACAATGAAGTTGTTGTTGCTCACCACACTCTTTGTTTTTCTTTCAACCATTCAAACTCAAGACGCTATTTGCAACTACCATGGAGTAAATATTCCTGGCTATGGTTGTTCTTGCTATTCCAGATACTTCGGAAGTAATTGTTTCAACGTTACATCTCCTCAGAACTGCACAATACACACACCTTCAAAACTCAAAGTTGACTATTACCCAACATTGGTACCTGTTACTGGTCTTGGTATATCTTCTCACTTGACAATTAAAATACAAATGCCTATCGTAAACAACAGATACGAATCTCAAGTGTCAATTCAAAACAGTCCAAACAAATACTGTAATTTTCCTGGTTCAACATCAAGTCAAGAACATATATCAACATCTCCTTGCTATAACGTGGTTCGATTTTACATGGGTTGGGATGCTTATGCTTATAACTGTTCATGGGACGTAACAAAGACAGATACAGAAGAATTCCACAAAGGGATAGTTTATGTCAATCAAAGAGAAACAGCTGGAACTGTAGGTGGAGTACCTATTGAAAGAACCGTCAAAACTGCTATTCCTGTCCAAATTAAATTTGTGAATCAAATTACAATTTCTGGTAATATCAATTATCAAACAAACGCGATTGTAGACGCTGCTATTACAAAATTAGAGTATATTAAAGGTCCTCCAACATCAGGAATTATTGAATTCATCACTTCAACAGATTATCCTCATTTAATCAATTCAACTATACCTATGAACATCACTTCAACGAATACTGGTTTAAATTTCACTATTCTTGAACTAACAAACCCCCAAAATTGTCCAATTAATGGTTTTTGTAATCAAAAATTCAGAGTTGTTATGAATATCAAGAATGATACTACTTGTTCATTTACAGGTACTCATAAAGTCTACTTTCAATTTGGATGCCATGTTTCAGCAAGTTGCTTTGAATCTGCTTCTTCAAGTTTAGAGTTGGATATCAATTCAGAAGATTTTTGTTCAACTACAAATGTCAATGTTGGTCTTAGTGCATTTATGAACTCTTATAAAGATTCTGATCACATTTTTCCATCAACCACTTTCTCTACGGACACTGTCGTTTTTTTGAAACTTCAAACTTTCGCAAATGTTCAAATTGTATCCAAAACTCTTCAACGTTTTCAATGGACCTCTAATACAACAAGAGTATTATTTGACAATGGAAATACAACAAGTGATGGAATTGTTGAAAATTTTCAAGGGAATGCAACAAAAATTCAGTTTCGATTAATTCATTCACATTTGAATAATGTTGCTCATGGTTCACAAATCGTACTTAGTGCAAATGTTTTGATTGCTTATAAAGCTACTCCAAATGGAGATGTCATGAAATCAATGGAAACTGTTGAAATGTTGTTTGCAACTGGAGAAGATGGATTTCAAGAAACTAAAACATCAACCAAAATTTCACTTGAATTAACTGCAAATAGTGGAGCAAAACATTCATTTGTGATTTTAACTATGATATTTTGTTTTCTTTGCATTTTATTTTAAAGCATTTTTAAAATAAATTGATTATTTTCTATTTACTCTCATTGTTTTAATATAAAAAACTCATTAGATGATCTGAACTTAAAGAGTGAGTGTTTCAAAAGGAAGAATAAAATTAGGAGCGATATGCAAAAAGTTTGTTTATTGAAAAATGATTTTAATTTTCAAACCATTTTTTGATGAGTAATTTAGACATTGTTCAAAATCTTCATTATTTTCACATACTATCCAGTCTCCATCTGAATCTTGATATTCTACATTAAAATCTTGTTTTTTTAATTGAGGGTCTCTAAAATTCGCAAAACTCTCTTTGAGGAGTTGTTTTAAATATATAGGTGATTGAAGTGTAAATCTTCGAACTTCTCCATTGCTAAAAAATACTTTTACAGAGTGAGAGAGTGATCGGAATGAAGTTGTTTGTGGAGTTGAATTGAATTGATTCATTTTTGTCCAATGAAAACCTTACTTACTAAAATAATGATAATTTTGATAATTATTTCACTTCAAGCCCAGATGGTATTTTATTATTTTTTCTGTTGGTGTTTTTATCCACCAATCAATTTCTTTTAAATCCAAAAAAAAAACAAAAGATGAGTGAATTAAATTGTTCATATTGTGAATTTTCAGCAAAAAGTAAACGTGGTCTTTCTATACATATCACAAAAAAACACAAAACTGAAAAATTAAAAGAAAACGAAAAACCAACTGAAATTGAATTCAAAAAAAACGAAACAGAACAACTCTCAGAAATATCAAAAGAAGCAGATACTTCTGAACAAAATGAAAACATAGATTTCACCAACAAAATTTTATTCGTCAATTTACTTCACTGTTGCGAAAATAATTTTAATCTTACATATAACGAACATCAAAAAAAACATAATCGGCAAAGAGACAAATCTCAAAATGTAATTTCAAAAATAGTTCTTCTCTTGAATGAAAAATATAAATTCAAAAAGATGTTTATTTTTGGAAAGAATTTAAAACAAAAAAGTAGAAAATATAACCCAGTTCAATTTTCTAACATCAATAACTTGTATGAACATATTGAAAAAAATCAAAAATCAGGTCAAGTGATGTTGATTTCAGATCATTTTTTTGATCATGTTCAAACGGTTTCAGGTGAACAGTTTTTATCAAAAGCATTCCAAGTTATTTCTCCTCACGAAGAAAATTTAAAGAGTTGGTTCAAAAAACTTGACAAAAAGAAAGTTAAAAAAGTGGAAGAGAATCTTGAATTTGAAGGTGGTTGTGTTGAAAAAAATGAAACTTACAATAATGTTGCATTTAAAACAGTTTTACCTGAAAAGGAAGATGATGAAGAATTTGAAGTTAATTTTAGAAAAGCAATGGAAAAGAAAAAGAAATTTCAAAAAAGAACAAAAGAATTAATGTTAGGAACAGGTCAATTTGATGAAATTGATGATTTGGTTCAAAAATTAAAGACAAAAAAGCAGAAATTAGAGTAAACTGCAAATTACTGTTGTAAAACCATCTTTGGTATCATCAAATTTCATGTTTCTAGAAATGTATTGTTTTGGAATCGAACAGTTTTTCGGGTTTTGCATCACAAATTCAGAAAAACATTCAGTTGACCGAATTTAGAAAGTCTTCCTCTGGAAAGAACTAAAGGAGAAAACCGTCTTAATTTGGGCATTTTTCATTCTTTAAATTTCCTAAAATGTATAATTTTCGAAAATGGTTCAATGTAAAATTACCAAATATGGTTATGAAATTAGTTTAAAAACAGACAAATTGTCTGACGGTCAACTAAAAAATAAACAAACATCACACAACACAACATGAGCGAAAAACAAAAAATACTCGACATGACCAACTATCCAAAGATCTACGCTGCTTCGTCGTTTGGAATGTCAGTCAGTGACTTCTCAAAATTATGCAAAACACATGGAATAGAAAGATGGCCATATCACTCAAAGAAAAAACACGAAGACATAAAAGATGTGCCATTTAAAACTTTTAAAGTCAATCCTCAAGCTATTACAAAAAAAAGAAAAAGCGAAAAAGTCATTCCAAATTTCTCCAAAAAAACTCCGATCTGTTCAATAGAGGAGCAATTGAAGAAAATGGAAGTAGATACACGTACACAATCAAAGAAAACATTTAATTCTTTATTTGACATCAAAGGAAGAAATGAAGAAAAACAGCAAGTATTCATTACACAACAACAATTATTTTTACAAGAGCAAAAAAAACTGATGGAACAAAAAAATGCTCAACCAAAAATACCATCTATGGTACTTCCTTCATTTAAAGAGTTCTTAGGAACTGTTGAATCAATGAAGAACAAAGAACTTTCGTAAATAAATAATTTTGTATTGTAAAAAATTTATTCTTTTGATTTACATGCTTCAATTCTATTGCAAATAATAACTGGAGATGTTTTCTTTTTTGTTTTCAAAAGGTTCATTTTTTGTTCAATTTTTTGTCCAATAATCTTCAAACAGTCAGTTTTCATCCAGCCTTCATACTTGTTGCAAATGTTCTTTAAATAGATTTGAAGTTGCTCTTTTGATTTTTCCATGTTTCTTTCAATTATTTGTATACTTTGACGACAATCAATACAATAACTTTTCTTATTGGATATTTTTTCGTTTGTCATGGTCACAATGTATTCTCCATCTATAGCTAAGCCAGCAAAACCATCTTCGTATTTGAAAAAAGGGTTTAAAATTTGAAGTCCAGGTACAGGTGGTAATGGAATTCCAGTTGTTGATAGAAAATCATTGATGAAATTTTTAAAAGCTCTTTCAATAAAAAGGTCTGCAATAGCTTGAATTTTCTCCCATTCAACTGGTCCAATTGTAGATTGTGTTTCTTTGAATTCAAATATTACATCTTCAATTTTTGCTGTAACATTCATTCTACTCAAACCTGCTATTCCTTTAACACCAACTCTTCCATTTAAAGTGAATCCAAGTTTTGAATCACCAGTTTCTGAGTCAATAGCATACCATTTTGTTTCTACAGGAATCTGACCAATGAATCCTGATTTTTGAAAAATGAAAGACGGAGCAGTTGGCGAATGAAGATGAATTTTGATTTCTGAATCTGGGTACACTTTGTCAAAGTTTGGAAAAACATCTTTAAAACTTCTGGTGTTCAAACGAAATGGACTTGGTGGTGGAATCATGTCATCAGTTATCCAGGTGTTTATCATTCCTTTTTGTTGAATAATATCACCAATGGTTAAACCTGGAAAATTTGAAATCATTGCATGAATCATTTTATCATTTTGAATTACATTTGGCATTTCAATAGGTTTAAATCTGGATGGTTTTCTATTGGACCAATCAAAGAATTCAGTCTTTAGTGGCACTGTGAGAAATTCTTTGGTATAACTCGGTTTTGAACTCATCCTGAGATCAAATCCTATATCTCCTGGTAATTTAACCAAAAATGGAATTTTATCAATGATACTATTGATTTTATCATTTATGATTTCTAAAGCAACTGAATTGATTGTATCTTCAATAACATTTTTAACTCTGGATTTAAAAACATCTTAAAAAAGATTAAAATTATCATATAGTTCTTACTGATAAAAATATTATACAACCAACTCGCTCCTCCTTTCAATTTAATTTCAAGTTTTTGTAAATCTGTTTCAAGCTTTGTTGCATTTAGTAAAGGTTTTCCATCATTTGATTCAATCACAGCATTCAAGTCAATCTATTAATAGGATTATTTTTTTTTTTCTAACTTTTGATTCTTTGGTCGTAACAATTCCTGTTCCATCGTCTCCGACTCTTGGCCAACTTCTTCTTTTAAAAGACCACTTAAATTTCAAATTTACCATTAAATCTGATCTATTTTTACAAGTTTTTAAGTTTTGTTTTTTTTTACGCTTTTATTTCAATATGTCTTTGTGGAATAATTTGTGAATGAGTTTTTACTTTGATTTCTTCAATCTTTGATGGTTAAAAAAAAGGTTTAGTATTTTTACTGTTAGTTTTTCAATTTTATAATCTATTCTTCCAATAGGTGTATCTATATCACCTTCTTGCTCTTCAATGACAAAATCTGTAAGTTCATTTATCAAAACCTTTTCAGCAACTTCATTGATTTTTGTGAGTCCTTTTTGAGTTATTGTTAATTTAAACCCAGGAAGTTGGTTTTGCGCAGAAACAAAAACAAAAAATGTCAGCAATGCCAACAACAAACCCTTCATTTTAAAAATAAAATGATTGGATGAAAAAAAGATTAAAAAAAAATCAAAACAATGTTTATTTGATGAATATGATAAAATTAGAATACTGAAATCATACCAAATGTTATATACAATAATAGAATTGGATAAGCAACAATCAATCTTTTCGATTTCATTTCTAGACTATTAACAAACATTCCAGCTGAACTCCAAGTTGACCAAAGTATAAAACAAGAACTTAAAATCAAACTCCAATTCTTTTTTCTGAAAATATTGAAGGTTGAAAAAAATGACAAGAAAATCATTGGTATTAAACAGTATCCTAATATTGAACAAACTTGATGACCAGAAACACCTCTTTCACACATTAAATTCAATAAAAAATAAATAAAAAAACAACCAATTCCTCCAACTCCGTAAATATAACCAAATTGAACTTTTCCTCTCTTTTTTTTGAAGGTTAGATTTGTTTTTTGAACTTACTAAGAGTAAAACAAATCCTAAAGCGAGGCATATAACTATTGGTCCTGCTACGTCCAATTCGTTGATTGAAATGGAAGAATGTTTTGAAAACGGATTCAAGACAAATCTAATGTTTTTCCACATTAAATAAAAGTCAATTTCTAATTCTTCAAGTAATGGAATTGGATCTATAACTGGATCTACTCCATTATCATAACTTTTTCTTTCATTATTTTCTTCTTCAAAATTTGGTGCATTCAAACCATAGTTTTTTGATGACTTATTTGTAAATTCATTAGCAGATTCAAATGAAAATGATTTTCTTAATAAAGTTGGTGTTTCTTCTGTTTGAGAAAAACCATCTGAATTGTTATTCATTTCATCATATTGTGTTGGATAAAAATCTAATTTATTATGTTCTAATGGTAATGTTGGATTTTCACCTGATTCTTCATCATCATTTGAAAATATACTTTTTCTAAAAGTTGATTTCCTCCTGCTCATCTGAAAAAAAACCTTAACTCAAGCAAAGAAAAAATTATCCAATTGTTTTAAGCCACGTTTCGTATGGTTTTTATTGGTCTATCAAAACAATGGTAAAGAAAAAATAATCACCAATTTTATTCAAAATTAAATTTCAAATCTTCCAACAATTTACCATTCGGACACAATCTGAAATATTTTTCATCCAAAACTAATCTCACTTGAAGTTCATTTTCAATATCAGAAATATCATGACGAAATAATTTTTCATTTGAATAAGTTATATTTCTCAAAACCAATTTCGAAAATGCTTTCATTTCATCTTCTTTGTAAGATTTTTCTTTTGATAGAATATGATACCAATATGGAGCATATTCTGGGAATTTCATCTTCATATTGTCAAAATCCAACTTTACCAATAAAAACATAATCCAAAAATTCAGGTTTTTGAAATCTTTAGAAATTGAGAAATCATAAATGAAAGAATAGAATTCTCCAAATATGGAAAATCAAAATGATATGCAATACTTAAAAAAAGATATCTTTCAAAAATACTTTAGAATGGAAACACTTACATGTCAAATTTATCTTCAAGTTTTTTTTTTGAAAATGAGAAAGATAATATATCAACAAATTGACGAGATGCTTCAGATTTATATGAAAAAATCTCACATAATAAAGTATTGGCAACAACTCTAATCTCTTCAAGTCTTTTTCTTAAATGAAAATTTTTAATAATTTCCAAATAATTTGAACTTGTTAATTCTTCAACCAATTTTCCATATTTCTTGAACATGTTCAAATGAATGGTCAATAAAAACTGAACTGAAACAAATTTACCCGTTGACAGTTCATTATTTATCATTTTCATTGTGAGATCAAAAATTTCTTTCATGCATGGATAAAAATGAAATTTTGACAATGACAACAGAGAACTTAATACAGTGATAATTACTTCATTCTGTTGATACCTTAGACTTTCAATCAATTCAACAGTGAATGAATGAACAATGTCAGAATTTTGATCAATTTCACCATATTCACAAATTTTCTTTACTGATTCCATAAGTAGTGTTTTGTTAAATATCACTTTATATTTTCCAACTAGTACATTGAAAATCTCTGTCATTTCAAACTTTGGGAGACTCCATTGATCTAATGTGTATTTTAATGTATCACAAAATTCTAAAAAAACAGTATTGGCAACTTCAAACAAATTGTCTGATTTCATGCAGAAAAGATAAAAACCTAAAATAGTTTTCATTTCTTTTTCCTTTTTTAGTTCAATCAAATGTTTCAATGCTGCAGAAAAAGTCCAACATAAGGAACTTAAAATAATTTCCTTTACATTTTAGTAACAGTGAAAACGAACTTTTTTGGATTTTGTAGAATGAAGAATTTCTGAAAATAACTCTGGATAGAACTTAGTTCGTTTTTTGAATAGCAACCCAAGTACCAAAATAGACTTTTCAACTTGTAAATAGTTTGATGATCCTAAATCATCTTTTATTTTAGGAATGAGTATTCCATCAATTTCTTTTTCAAGTCTAAATGAAAATCGGTCAAAAATCATACATGAGTGTTTTCTGATATTCCAATCAGTATTGTAGGATTCTCCTCCCAAATGCAACTTTCATATAAAATTGGAATAAATCTGAGAAAGGATTAAAAATGAAACAATTTGAATACTTTTCCAATATTTCTTGATCATATACTTCAATAGAAAAACGAAATGGAGAAGTCATTTCTTGGACCAATGAAAAAAAAGTGAGAATTGAGAGTTTCATCATTTTATCTGAAATTTCTTCAAAAATTTGAATCAATTTGTGAAAAAGTTTTTTGAATTCCACTTTGGTAAAAGGACGATTATTTTGGCAAATGCGTAACAACTCCAACGTTCCTTTCTGCTTTAAAGTTGATTTGTTAACTAAGAATTCTTGTAATTCATCTTCTAATAGATTAATGTAGATAGTGCTAACTTTAAATAACAAAGAATAACTTTCTCATTTGGTTCTGGATTTTTAAGATTTTCTGACAATAACTGAAAGAAAAAATCACGTGTTTCTTGATACGGAAAAGTTATGCATATTGAAAGATGATTTCCTAAGAGTTCATATATCATCATTAAGTCACCATTTTCTTCTTTGATTTTTTGAGTTATTTTTTGAACAGTTTTCAAAGATTTGTTGTTAATTAGCATATATTGTAATAACATTGTCTGTGGAACATCTATTTCAACCGGTTGTGAAAATAGTTCTTTGATAAGTGATTCAAAAAAAACTACTTCTTCTTCCGTGAAAGTAAATTGTTTTTCTATAATTTTTTGAGCAATAAGATACCCAATGATCACTTTGGAATCTTCTTTTGCTTTTAAATAAGCCAAAAAGTAAATAAAAATAAAATCTGGATTTGCAAGTTCAAACTATTGCATCATCTAAATAAAAAGGGTAAAAGAAAAATGGTGTAAAGTTACAAATTTTGTATCATTATTTTCAAATCTAGTTAAAGCTTCAAAGATATTTTGTACTTCCTCCAATTTTTTTGTTTGGGTTTCTCCAAGGTTCATTTGTGATTGGTCGAGGTGTTGATTGTGACAAATAAAAAACCCAAAAGATGGGAATGTGGAATATGAATAAAATGGAATCAAAATAATAATGATCAATAAATTATGGACACTAAATTTTTCACTAAAAATCAGGGTGGCTGGATTTGAACCAACGTCATTCGCTTCAGACTCGAATGTGCTAACCGAGGATGGATGTTTCACAGTGTCTCCCTTTTGAGTGTCAAATAGTTCCTCACCCTAATCTCCCACTACACTACAACCCTTGAAGACAGGTTGCGCTAAACAGTATAGAAGCATAACAAATACACCATAAAAAATTATGGAGAAACATTCATTCCTGAATTTGAGTTATATGGTCATTGGTTAATAGATTTTAAAATCTAATTGGCCAATGATGTTTTAAACTAAAGTCAAGATTTTATATAAATTCCTTTATTTCGATAATCTAAATATTCTAAATTATGTTGATCAATTTTTTATTCATCAAGTTCAATAGATTTTCTTCTTTGGTATTTTCTCACAGTTGAAAGATAATTCGCAAAAGAAATTAAAATTACAATACAACCCAACATTGATTCCATGAAAGCCAAACCAACGCACCCAATGGTAACTGGAAATCCTGGAATCAATTCATCCAATGATATGACAATTAAAATTAATGAAATTAATCCAGGGAGAAAAATTCCAATGGGTATAAATCCTAATAAAATATTTGATTTATCTTCTTGTTTGTCCAATAATATTTCAAAAATAATAAAACCACTCGGAGAAATAATCAAAATAAAAAAAATAATCCATAAAGGAATAAACACCCAAACCCAATTGAATGGGATCAAATTATCCATTTTTGCAGGTATAACCATAATTGAAAGAGCTACACAAATAAAAAGAACCACCAAGTTTCCTAAAATGAAAATTGTTGCAAAAGGATTCAATGAACTAAATTTTCGTTTTTGTTGAATGTCACCATTTGAAATTGATCCTAATGTTGATTCATCATCTAATTCTGTAATGATAGTGTTAGAAGCTGGTTTATAAGTTGAGTTTGAATTTTTACGAATTTGGTTTTGTGAAGGTGGACCAATATCATCCAATTCTCTTTGATTCTCTTTGAATTTAAAACCACGTATTTTTTGTTCTTTTAGAAATTTTTTGACAGCATTGAAAATTATTCCACAAATCATTGGAAAATAATAAATTAAAAATAGAACTTCACTTGGTATTGACATGTAAACCCAGTATACTCTTGTTGGTAATCCAATCCATTTTAAACCAACAAAAAAAATGCCAACTTGAAAAAATAAACTTGATAGTATATTCCGCAGAAATATTTTAACGTGATTCAAATCTTTAAATCCATACTTACAACATAAAGTTTCATAAAGTAAATAAAAGATAATTGAAGAAAAATAAAAAGTCAAAATTGAAATCATTGGTAAATACTATTGGTTACAAAATGTTAGTTTTCATTGGAATATTTCTTACAATGAGTAGCTTTATCCACCAATAATCCTGAGTCAAATATCCATCAATATAAATCCCACATAAAATTGTAAATAGAATCAAAGAGACAGTAACAAAAAATGGAAGTACTAAAAAACCAATCAAGTTCAAGATACTTCTCAAACGAAATTGTTCTATTTTCGTTTTACTTCTTTTGAGATATTTATCCTTTTTTTTTTTCAACAAAATTAAATTCTTTCTATAATTTCTTAAACAAGGTGATTTAAATTCTGGTATATATTTGATCAATCTTGGATCTATTTCTTGATTATAGTAATATTTTTGATATGATTTTTTCCACAACAAATCATTGTTAGAGTAATTATAAAACTGTTTTGATACTTGATTTACTGTATAGAGTGTTTCTGGTTGAGGTAAATAAGTCAATATTTCAGCAAAAATATCAGTAGGTAATACAGATATGTAATTAGTTCTTGAATGTTCAAGTCTTTCTTTAATTGTTTGTTCATATTGTTTTTGAAGGTTGACTGTTTCAAGTTCCATTGTCAATGCAGTTTCTTGGTCCAAAGATAATCCTAAATCAGAAACTTCATCACTTTCAAGTGCTGGTGAAACTAAGCTTCTAGGTGATTTTAAACGTGATTTAGAGCCTCGAGGAGTCATTGGTGATTTTTTTTTTGATTTTTCATTTTCTGTTCTTTTGGAAGTTGTTGGAGAAGACGGTAAATTTTTTTTAGAATTTTTTGTTTCTAATTTCAAATGCATATCTTTTTCTTTTTGTTCTTCTCGATTTTTTTCTAATTTTTTTTTCATTTTTTCAATAGTTTCCATCGTTTCACCTTCTGAGAGATTTATGACCTCTTCTTTGGCCTCTGCTATTTTTGAAGCCATTTCGTCTTTAATAAATTCGATTCTTTCTTCTTTGAATCCATTTTCCGACATTGAAGAAAAACCGTTGTTGACCGTAGAAAAATTATCCAATGAAAAGGTCGAAAACTGTTGGATGATAAATTATTATACTTTTACATGATTTTGAAGAGATTTTATTTTTTTTCTTTTCTGGTTTTTTATTTGTCTATTTAAACCAATGAAACTTCTCAATTTTCCCACCAAAAACCAAAGCAACATGAAGCGCTTGACAAAGTACAATCCTGGTAAGATTTTTTATTTCTAAACATCAAGGAACAACAATAAAAAGAATAAAAATGTATAAAAAGCGTAAAATGCTTCGTTCTTTGAGCAAACCACCAATAATTCAAAAACTCAAAGAAAACAAAGCTAATGTTTTAAAAATTATCAAAGTTCAAGAACAAGAATACAAAAACCAAGATATTATCGACCATGAAGACAAAGCATCTTTTGAAGAATATGAAAAAGAAGGTCAACAAGTCGAAACCAAACCTGTAAAAACTCTCTGGAAGGATTTGGAATATGTATCTCAAGCTTTAACTCAAATTACAAAAAAAAATATCAAAACAACAACAGAACCAACAGAAAATAAAAACACAAAAAATCAAACAAAAACCACCAATCAATTGGACTTGTTACCTCAACCATTTGATGACATAACAAACACTCAACCAGCTGTTTTACAATTTAATGCTCCTCAAGAAACTTTCACAGATTACAAAATGAAAGAAATTGAAGAAATTCTTTCATCAGAACAAACTTGGAAAGATTCAGAAGCAACAACACCAAAAAAACAGACAGAAAAACCACTTTCAAGAGCAATCAATTTCACTGAAGAACAAAAAGGAGCTGAACATGTTTTAGATGAAGCTACTTTCAAAACTGTAGAAATGACTCAAGACGAGGTTGAACAGGATGTTTCAAAAGTTGATTTTGTTAAACCTCAAGAAAAAGTTGAAGAACTGTCTATTGATCAACTTCAAGAAGAACTTGAAGAACAAAAAATGGATTCAATTGTTGAAGAAGTTCAACCTGAAATTCAACCAGAAGGTACAACTGAACAACAAGAAGAAGAAAAAATGGATTTAGAAACTGATGTTGAATTAGTTCATAAACCTGTTGAAACAATTCAAGAACCAAGTTCACAAGAATTACCTGAAGAAAAAGTATCTGTTTTTGAAACTGAATCACAAGAAAATCCAATAATCAAAGAAGATGAATCTATTTGTCCAGATGAAATGGAATTTGCAAATATTTTAAAATCATATAAACTTGAAGTATCACCAATTATTGAAAAAGAAGTTGAATTGGAAAATGAAGTAATGGAACAACAAGAAGAATTGCCAACCATTGAACAACCAACAGAAATCTTTGATCAACAACCAATCATGGAACAACAAGAAACTGAAAAAGATGAATCAGAAAATGATGTAATGGAACAAGAAGAAGAAATTCAAGAAGGATTACCAACCATTGTTCAACCATTGAACAAGAAAGAAGAAACTCAAGAAGAATTACCGACCATTGAACAACCAACAGAAACTGTTAATCAACAACCACTCATGGAACAACAAGAAACTGAAGAAAAAGCAGTTGTTGAACAAGTTTCAGTAGAGCAAGATTTTGTTGATGCAGAAAAGATGGAAGAAATTCAAGAACAATCTGAAGAATCAACTGTTGAATCAATTGTTGAACAACCAAAAGAGAATGTTAAAACAGCTGAAGATGTATTTGAAAAAGCAATCAAAACATCATTTGATTTTTCAGATTCTGTAAATTTCCCACAAAAAAATACCAATGAGTTTGCTATTCCAACTTCACCTCAAAAACAAAAAAAGTTCACTTCAAGACACTCAAATGTAGATAAAAGACAATGGAAGAAATTAAATACACCAAAATCTGTTTCACATCCTTATAAAGCTCAATCTGCTACAACACGTGCTCCACACAGAAAAGAATTAAAATTCCAAAATGTGACTATTCCTCAACCATTTAGACTTTCAACAAGTTCACGTAGAGAAAGTTTAAAATCATCCTCAGAACTTGAATCAGAACGTTTAGAAAGAATTCGAGCAAATCCATTCAAAGCTAAAGAATTAGATCCAAAGATATATCCAAATGCTCATAATATTGAATCAAAACTCTTTAATTTTGATTTTCGCAAATTTCAAAGAGATTTACAAGAGAAACAAGATGAAAAAGAAGGTTTTAATTTTTCATTGACAAAAGCAAAATCACCACCTTTATCATTTAAACAAAGACCAAATTTTTTAAGCAAATCAACACCACCTCTATTTAATGAAAAAAAAGAATTCAAAGCAAAACCACTACCAAATTTTTCAAATTATCAACCTTTGAATTTTGAAGTGAAAACATTCACACAAGCAGAACCTTTTAATTTACAAACAGAAAAAAGAAATTCAGTCAATAGAAAGAGTTTGGGATTTGAAGAAAAACCAAAGAAATTTAAAGCAAAACCAATTATGGTATACGAAGGAGGTGTATGTAACGTAGAACCAATTCCGAGAACAGAACCAAAAACACCAAGATTATCAAGTTTATTTTTACATGAACAATCAAAACAAAAAATGAAAGAAAATTTGGAAAATCTTGAAAGAGAAGAAAAGAAAAAGAGAATGTTTAAAGCAAGTCCACTTCCTGATTTTGAATCAATGCCATTGACAAAACAACTCAATTCTTTACCTTTAACACAAATTTTAAATGTTGAATTGAATTCAGAAAAGAGAGCTGAACAAAGAAAAGAGTTTGATTTTAAATTAAATGAAAAACATAAAATGATGGAAGAAGAAAGAAGAAAACAAGAAGAAGAAAGACAGAGACTTGAAGAAATAGAAATTCAAAAATTAAGAAAAAGTCAAGAAGTCAAAGCAAATCCAATGCCAATCTTTGAAGAACCAACTAGAATTGAAAAATCAGATAAACCATTGACAGAACCAAAAGCTCCTTTGTTGCTGACTGATTTCAGAAAAAGAATATTTTAAATAAAAATTTTTACTTTTTTTAAAATTGTGATAAAATATTTTTTCTGATTTGGAAACTGTCTAAAAATTGTGCTGATGCTTGACCTCCTTCAATCATTCTTGTTAATCTTGCTGATTCTTTTTCAATATATGAATCACCACCTGCAAGAGCTCTTTGCATGATTTTAACATACCATCCACCATTTACTTTTTCTGTTGAACTTGCAACATAATCTTGTGCTTGTTTGATTAAATCTTTCTTTGTTGCTTCATCAGCACCTTTGAATTTTTTTGTTAATGTTGATAAAGCTTCAACAATTCCAGCATTAGCTCCTAATTTACCTGAAATATCACGTTGAGCTCCTGTTTTTGAGTTGACTGATTGAAGCATTTCATCTTCTGTTCCTCTGTTGAAATCAGAAGGTGCATCTTTATTTGCTTTTCCGAACCATTTGAGTGTTGGAAATCCTTTAACTCCAAATCTTTCTCCTAATGATCTATGTTTATCAGCATCTACTTTAGCAATAACAATGTTTTCTTCTGCTTCATAAGCTTTTGCTAAAATTTCATATTTTGGAGCTAATTGTTTACAATGTCCACACCATGGTGCATAAAATTCTAAATTGAGAATTCAATAAAAAATTTTTCTTACCAACTAAAACATCTTTTGTTTTGTCCATTGCAATTTTATCAAAATTTCCAGGAGTCAAATCAACAACATGTGTTGGTGCTTTTTGGATTCTGAGGTTACTTCCAGCATTTTTGTTTAAATAATCAACAAAGTCTTCAGCACTTCTACCTCCATTATAGTCTTGTGGATTTGAATCACCTTTTTTGAAAAATTTGATTGTTGGATATCCTTGTACACCATATTTTGAACATATTTCAGCATGTGCAACACAATTTACTTTAGCTACTGAAAGATCAGCTGGTTTTCTTGCTAACATTGCTTCTCCGAGTTTGTGATATTCAGGAACTAAATTTTTACAATGTCCACACCATGGTGCATAAAATTCTTAAATTTGGTTAATTTTGATTGTTTTTTCTTACCAACTAAAGCATGTTTTGAAGTTGAAATAACTTCATTAACATTTGATGGAGTTACATCAATTACACCTGGTGCTGGGTCTTCAGGTTTGTTTTCTTGTGCAAATACGAATGCGATACAAATAGAGAAAATAATAAAAAAATGAACGACTTTCATTGTTTTTTTTTTGTGTTTCGGATTTGGTGAACTTTTGATTGGTTTACGGAATTTAACAACAAGTGTTTGGAAATCATTGGTTGAAAAATACAACGTTGAAAATCCTCTACAAAATTTATTTGAATTTTTTTTATGAATTCAAATTGAAAATCAAAAATTTTGAGTTTCTTTTAAATCCTGGGTTTGTAACTTATCAGATTCAAAAGTAATTTGTTTGAAATCTTCTTTTGACATATCTTCAAAGATAAAAGTTGACGACATTGTACAGTTGATGTTATTTGAATGACTTTGAAGTATGGTTTTACTTACTTCCTAGTTGAAAGATTTTTCAAAAGAATTAGAGATTACTTTCATCATTTCAGATAATTTTTGTACTTTTGGTTTTGAAAATTCCAATTTAGAGTCATCAGGTTCCATGTCACTCAATGTTCTTTTATTTGAAGTTTCCATTTTTTTTTAAAAAAAAATAATTCAAAAATTACCAAAACAAATGAAAAATAAAACCAACACAAAAAAAAATGACTAAAAATGACTCATTTCAACCGAGACAGATATTCCTTTTTCCGGAGTTTTTGCGGAAAAATAAAATAAAATTTTTGTTTGGTTTCACAAAAGAAAATTTAATATTTCTTGCACATAGTAACATCATGAAATCTACAATTTCCTAATTTTTCATCATACTTTTTATTGAAAACTTCTTCATATCTTAATAAAAGATTGTGAATGTTACAAAAGTTTGTTGAATAATCATAAACTGAGAAAACTCTTGATCTTGAGACTTGTTTAGTTGCACATGAATCACCTTTATCTGTGAATTCAATATTGATATCGTCAATGTATTTTCTAACTGGTGTTGTATTGATTAAATGAATATGATTTGGTTTTGTAGCAATCAAAGTATAACTTTCAGCGTTTAATCTATTTTTTTATTACTTTTTATGTTTTCCGTCTGGGTGTGTATAATGTTTGATTTCGCCCAAGATAAAATTTTGAACTGATGAACATTTGTTTCCTTTGAAATTCCAGAAAGATTCACAACTAGCTCTGATAATTTGAGATGAAGAGAGTTGTATTAAAACGAGTAATGTAAGAGCTGCGATGAGGAGTTTCATAACTTTTTTTAGAGGTTGAAAAATGCTTTGATTGGTTGGGACAAAACTTTTAGATTGTTTATTTTTTGTTTATTTTCTTCAAAATTTGGGAACAAAAAACATTTTCAAAAACTTCATGTATTCTGATGTTTTGATTGGACACTTGATTATAAACCTCAACAACAACAAATTGTACATAAAGGAAATGAGCAACACAATAGAAACCGTGAAAAGAAAACCATTATTTTTAGTATTTACGGTACTGGTATCAGCTGTAATGATAATTTTCACTTTCATAAGAATAACAACAGAAAAAAGAGATGTTCAATTTGAAAATTTCAAAAACAATCAACAACCAGTTCATTCTACGGTACTTTTCAATTCAAAGGTAGAAAGAGAACCATATGAAATAAGAAACCAATGCCGAAATTACACCATAAGAAATTTCAATAAAGACCCAGTAACCTTCATTATTCCAAGTCAGATAAAAAAAAATTTTACATTTAAAAAGGTGATCAAAATTTTGCTTTCTGGTAAAAAATTATTAAAAATAACAAAAAAAACAAGGATTGCCAATAAAAAAGATACAGTTGAAGCAGACTGTGATGTACGTTGTATATTTACAAAAAAAAAGGAAAAATATCAATACAGCAGTGATGGTTTTGTAAAATTACATATATTTCCATTTAAATACAAAAAAAAATGTAAAAATCAAATGGATATTCATTATACCATGGAAAAAGATCATCCAAAAGGATATGATATGTATTTTGCCACAAGAACAGATGCTGACTTTTATGCTCCTTATAGTGGTTATGATTTCTCGTTAAAACCATTTTATTCATGGAAAGAAAAGAAAAACATGACTTCTGTTGCTTCTGCTTATATTTCAAATTGTCAAGTAACACAATACGATAGAATAGCTACAGTAAAAAAACTATTGAACAAAGGAATGAAAATTGATATTTTTGGTGGTTGTTTTGAGAAACATTTGACTTCAAAAGAACCTAAACATTTGGAGAAATTACCAAGAGATGACAGGAAAGTAAAATCAAAATATCTTTTTTTTGACTCTTATTTTAAGGTGAAAAATATGGCAAGATACTTTTTTCATTTATCATTTGAAAATGGATTTCAAAAAGGTTATTTGACCGAGAAATATTGGCAAGCTTTATATTCAGGAGTTATTCCGAGTATTGTTTTTTGTTTTTGAATTAATTTTTAAAGTTGTTATTGGAGCCAATGATTTGCATTACTTTGAACCATCATCAAATTCAGTTATTCATTGGAAAGATTTGAATAACGTTGATGAAATTGTTGAAAAAGTGAATGAAATCGTTTCTGATGAAAATAAATACAATGAAATGATGAAGTGGAAAGAAACAGGTCCATCTGATCAATTTCTTTCGATTGTGGATCAAAATTGTTTATTGAACTTTTGTCATTGGTTAGAACATTCTATTTTTTTGACGAATTTTAAAGGTGTCATAAAGTTGCTGATAAATCAGTTCCAAGAAGAATTTATGATGAAAAAAATCCAAATTCAAATATTTTTGTGAGAGAATACGGTCGATTTCGGTATAAACCTATTGAATTGAAAGAATTTACATTGGATGGTT
Source organism: Neovahlkampfia damariscottae (assembly GCA_016618085.1). Taxonomy (NCBI): domain Eukaryota; phylum Heterolobosea; class Selenaionea; order Neovahlkampfiida; family Neovahlkampfiidae; genus Neovahlkampfia; species Neovahlkampfia damariscottae. The sequence goes on along the minus strand of JABLTG010000169.1, from coordinate 20,594 downwards.
TAAGAAATACAATTTTGAAGAAATTTGAAGGATATCACCCAATATGGTGGAAATGTGGATCCAAAGCATTCAGAAAAAATATGAAAGACCAACCTGTTTTGAGAATTCACCGAATAGTGTTTTCAGGTTTGAATTTTAAAGATTCATTATTCAGTGATCCTATTGATTCAGATGGAAAGGTCTCTCAATTCGAAAAAGGAGTAAAATTAGATGTTATTTTTGTGTAAATAAATCTTTATCCAATCATTCTTGTTGTTTTGACATAGTTGAAAGACCAAAATGAAACTGATCTTAAAAAGTTGTTTCCAAAACATTGGACAAAAGAGGAATTTTTGAAATCAATTGCAGAGAGATGTTCCAATAAGAATCATTATATTACTGATCCAACAACAGAAAAAATCAAAATATATTCATTTGTTGAAGGAGTTTATATTTTAGAATGTCAAGGAAAATTGATTTTTTTGATCATTTCGTCAATTTTTCCATTAATTATTTGGTGCATGAAATCATAAAACATATGAAACAATTCAAGTGTATCACTTTTTCTGTATATATTGTCAGGAAGTAAACAAAAATCTATCACATTAAATTTGCAGAAAACCAAAAATTGCTTAAAGTGATCTAGTTCAATTTTTTCAATTTTTCGATGTTTTTGATATGAATTCAGAAATAATTCAATATTTTCAACGTGTAAAATATACTGACCATCTATTTCTTCTCCACACCAAGACATGATCGAGTAACATATGTCATATATAAATGGACCAATAACACAATCATCCCAATCCAAAATAACAGATATGTTCGTTTCTTCTTCAATTTTATGAAATAAAACATTTCCGTCAGGCAAATCGGTGTGAATTATACCTTGTGGAAATTTTTTTTGAAATTTATCAAATCCAGATCGGAATTCTTTTCGAATATCGAAATCAATTCATTTTTGAATTTTTCATCATTATTTCCTTCAAAAAACAGGTTGATATTTTTTTTTGTATTTGTGATCTCTTCAGAATCAAGAGTTAAAAGTTTGCCTCGGAATTCATTTTTTTCAACATGAAAATTTTGTGATTTGACATGCAATTCACCTAAAAAATTGGCGATTAAATGAATCTCTGTTTTGGAAATATCCTCAAATTCAACATGATATCCTTTGTAAAACTCAAACAGAACAGAATTCTTTTCTTTGATTCGAAAAATACTTTCCTTGTTTAAATTTGAGATAACCTTCGGAACTGATAATCCAACTTGTTCTAAATACTCCAAGACTTTAATTTCAAAGGTTTTTCTTTTGACAAAACCAGAAATTCTTAAAACTACAAGTTTTCCATTTTCACAAATTAATTTTAAATTTGTATTTTCCCAGCCTTTATTCAAATTTTTCTTCTCATTGACTTGAACATCAAATTGGTTTTGAATGAAGATTTGAATTTCTTCCAAAGTGAGGTGAGTGAATTGAGATGACCTTTCCATTCAAAAATGAAAAACAACCTTTTGACAGGTCAATTTTGGACCAACAAAAGAATACAAGAAGACTCCTACATAATTAGACGCGTTATTCCAATAACCTTGATTTTCAATTTGAAGAATGGCATTTCAGCTAACTAAGAATAGAATTGAATAATTTTTTTTTGAAATCCACAATAAAATACAAAATAAAAGAAATCTTAATATTGTCATCAGTTCAAAAGATGTAGAACACAATTCTTTTCTTCCAAAAATATTGGGAAAAATAATAGAAAGAAAATTAGCAATTAAAATCAACATATTATTATGTGGTAATAAGAATTTATAAAGACGAAATAATAAAGGCATTAGAAAAATGTGAGCAACATTTTCAATATCCCAATGAGAAAACCAATCTTATATGCAGATGAACTCTCAGAATTGGGATATGATGAAATAGTTTTCGTGATTCTTTCTGCTGACACTGCAAGTAAAATTCACAATAATTAATCTATTGTGCTCAAAATTAAAGATTTCTCAATCATGATTCCAGGAGGAATTAAATTTTCATTAAAATAAATAAAATTGAGTTGATTTTTGAACTGATTTTTGATGAATAATTTTTAAATTCTGGAGAACTTGTGTTTCAATTGAAAGTGGCATGTTTCATTAATATTTAGTTTCACTTCCGGAATTGAGACATTTTCATTGGTTTATTTCTACCACAAAAATTGAGGCTCAAGTTGATGTCTTTACCAGCTTGTTATTTTGATGGTTTGGATTTAACCAACTGTGGATATTGTAAAGTATATGATGAAAAAACAGGCACATTTGTCAAAAACAAAACAAAGTATCCACTTTACACATTAAAAAAAATAGTCTTTTATATTCTGATTATCTGCTATCAATCTCACCATATGACTATCAAAAATTTTTAAATAGAGGTTGGGAAAGATGTGGAACTCTTTGTTATTTACCAAAAAATGATGAAACTTGTTGTCCTCAATACGCAATTCGTTTAGATGCAACAAACTTAAAACCAACAAAAAAACAAAATAAAGTTATGAACAAGTGGAAAAAATTTTTAGCAGGAGAAGTTGAAAAACCAAAAGAAAATGATCACAAGATGTTGTATCATTCAATATCTGAAGATTTGAAAATTTGTTTGATTAATTTTCAAAAGAACAAAAATTTGAATTTGAAAGAAACAAAAGTGAACATCTCCAGCAAAAAAATTAAAAATGTGTGTGATTTTTCAAGCTCAATTGCTGTCTCAATTTCATATCAATTAAAAAAACCTGAAAAAGCCAAAGAAATTGCACAAGAAATGGTCAAAGAATTTACTTCCAATTTCTTATCCAATTATATTCAATTAGAATCGATATCTGTTTCAGATACAGGACATATAAACTTCTTGTTAACGGATGAAGATTCTGATTCAAAAATAGATCAAAAATCCAACAAAAAAGGGAGAAAACTGGAAATGAAATTAAACCCAATCAGTTTTAAACAAGAAGAGTTTGAATTATACCAAAAGTACCAAATGAAAATTCATCGTGAAAGAAAAGAAGATGTAACCATAAAAAGATACACAAACTTTCTCGGAGAATCACCAATTCAATATGACACCAATCCATTTTGGACTGGAGGTCCATTGAACTTTAAATATGGATCATTTCATTTACAGTACATTTTAGACGGTCAGTTGATAGCAGTAAGTGATATTGATATTTTACCTTTTGGAATTTCATCCAATTATCATTTTTATGACCCTGATTTTTCATTCCTTTCATTGGGTGTTTTTTCTGTTATGAAGGAATGTGAATTAATCCAAACTTATTCATGTTTTACACCTGAATTCAAATACTACTACTTGGGATCATATGTTCATCATAATTCAAAAGTGAATTACAAAGGAAATTATTCACCATCAGAATTGTTATGTCCTGTTACTTTGAATTGGGTAGATTTTGATGTATGTTCAAAATTATTGGACAAATCAAAATTTACAAGATTTTCAAAAGAAGAAAAGAAAGAAATCATCATTCACCATAAATTTCAATGTAAATCATGTCTGAGAACTGATTTTAAAGGTGTTAGATATTCGGTAAGATTGTTTGAAATTTAATTGAATTTTAGTGCCAAAATTGTTATGATTTTAATTTGTGTGAGGATTGTTTCAAGACAGAAAAACATTCTCATTTTAATGGAAATCATTTATGGAACGAGATTTCAAAAGATATTCATGGACCAACGATCAATCTTAAACCAATGGGAATCACACCTTTATCTAATGTAACATTAACAGAAAAATGCAAACAAAAAATAGAACTTTTCAAAACACTTGTAGGTCCTGAATTAGCTCCAAAATTCATTTTTTATCTTGACAAAAAAGATTACACCCTTCCAGGAGAAGAAATTCAATTTGTGGCTTTTGAAGGAACAGGAAGAACATTAAAAACTAAAAAAGAAAAAGATTTTAAAATTGAAAAAATTGACTATAAATTAGATGAAATTAAACCAACAACTAAAATTCAATTCAAATTATTCAACGGAAATCGATTGGTTCAAAAATTTAACTTGAATGATTCTATTGGAACAATTTATAATTTCGTGTTCTCCAAAGAACCTTCTTTAGAATCATTTGATTTAATGTTGAGTCACCCAAGAAAGGTTTTAAAAGATTTAAATCAAACAATTGAAGAATTAAATTTACTTGATTGTTGTTTAATTCAAATAAAAAAATAAATTAAATATAAGCCTCTGTATCAACATATCTCGCATTTTTTTGTAAATATTGAATTAATATTTCCAATGATTCACCAATACCTTTTCCATTTTCAGCTGAAACACATTGAACCATCCAATCTCTTCCTTCAATTCTATCAAGTTCAAAGAGCTCCAGTATTTCTTGTTGTGATTTATTTTGAGTGTCGCATTTGTTTAAAAGTATTAATATTGGAATAGAACCAAGGTTTTTGTTTTCTAAAATTTCATCAAAAACTTCTTTTGATTCTTCAAAACGACCGGCATCGTTGGCATCAATGACAAATAAAATCTGTGAAAATTTAATTTTTTGTTTTTTTTACTGCATGAGAATCTGCAAAATATTCATTCCAAATTGATCTTAAATTCTTTTTTCCACCTAAATCCCAGACGGTCAAGTCATTTTTTTTATAAGTAAATTTACAAACTTGTAGGTTTAATAGAACAATTAAAATACCATTTAATCCTATGGTTGGTGTTATTTTTTCTTTTGGAAGTGGTTTTGAATCAGTAAATTTTTCTTTTATTTTTTCCAAGAGTGACTAAATTTTTTTTAATTTTTTTTTGATTCTTTTTACTGTTTTTCCTGCTCCATCTAAACCTACTATTAGAATATTATACTGAAGTTTTTTTGTTGCTATTTCATAAAATCCATAAAGCAATGAAAACTGTGGAAGATTAGAAGTAAAGTTTAAAATACCATGATTGGGTGATTATTATTCCGTACCAATCAAACAACATGAAGCTTTTTGTTGTTTTGTCAGTGTTTATTTTTTTTATTTGCCATGCTCAAGAACATTGGATTGTAGGAACCGCTAGTAACTCAGTAGTACCACCAATAAATGGAAAAATTGATTATGTTGGTTTGAAAGAAGAAAAAAAATTAAAAAAAAATTCTTAGTTGATTTACCAGAAGATGATTTTGATTCACCTGGAACTTTCACACCAAAATTTGATACAGGTCCTGTTTATGTGGCAAATGGTGGAGGTTTTGCCTACTGGGTTCGTGACCACATTAATTGTACAGTTGTAACAATGAGAACATCAGACAAACAAACATTAATCACAGTAAGTGTCAATGTTTATATGATTTTCAAGTAAAATAAAATCTATCTAATTCTTCAAAAGAAATGATTGGGAATTATTTGAAACAATGGTTAAAAAAAAAGTTGGGAAAAGATATGGTGATTTAAAGTTTGTTGGACATGCAACACACAATCATCATGGTCCAGATAGTGCGGGTATTAATCCAATATATCTTTTGAATAAAAAATATTTCAAATATATGCTCGACGTGATGGTGAAAACAACTGTTGAAGCTTTACAAAAAGAAGAACCTGCAATTATTCAAATCTCTAAAAGTAGATGGGGTTTTGGTATGGTTGATAATAGAGATCCAAGAATCTTAGATAAAGATTTAAGAGTTTTACAAGCTATTTCAATTAAAAATAGAAATATTATAACATTTATGGTTCAATGGTCAAATCACCCAGAAGTAACTCTTGGATACAGACCAAAAGTTGATCCAAAACATTGTGAACAATTAGGAAAACCAAATTGTGATGCGAATGGAAAATATTTTACTGGTGATTTTGTTGGAGTAACTGAAAGATATTTAAAAAAAAAATATGGAGCAACCACTTGTTATATTAATGGACCTATTGGTGTCTTAATTGCTCCTTTATATGCAAAAGTTTGGGAAGTTTCTGAAAAATACCCAATCACAGGTGACGGAACACAATTTCCAGATGGGGCAACTCCAATTCCAAAAAATTTTAGAAAGCAATTTATAATTGGACGAGAATTGGCAATTCAAGTCGAAAGAACAGTTAGACAATCAACAATCTTAAGACCTGTTGAATTTAAATTCAAAACACAAGAATTCTTCACGTACAATGCAAATGTTAAATTTAGACTTATCATGGCAATTGTCTCACCAGCTACCAATAGAAGTATGGCAGGATATTCACCAAGAGATTGTTATATTTGTTCAGACCCAAAAAAACCAACAATTGAAACATGCAAATCTGATGGATATACTAACACATTAAGTGCTGAATTTCCAGTTCCACTTAGAAAAGGAGAATTCATCAAAACAAAAACAATTCTTGTTGACTTTGGTCCATTAAAATGGATCACAGGACCTGCAGAAGTTCCACCAGAACTTTTCTTGGGACTACCAGAAGATTTCAATACAAATATCAACAAATACTATCAAAATCCACATAATCATGCTACAGGTGCAAATTATACAATGCCAGGATTTGTTTTGAAATATTTAAAATGTCAATCTCAATGTTGGTTTTTCGGTCTTGGACAAGATGAAATTGGTTATATGATTCCAATTTCCGATGTCAGAATTAAATGTAACTTTCATGCATCAGAATGTAAACGACTTGGAATTACATATCATGATTCAATGTCAGGAGTCGAATGTAAATGGATTATTGAAAACCCACAAGACGCAAAAAAGAAATACGGAAATAGATATAATGGAGTTAGATTCATTTGTAGATATGGTCATATTACAAAAGCTGATAATCATTATGAAGAAACAAATTCATTAGGTTGGGATATGGCTCAAGATTATATCGATTCTGTTCGTAAAATTGTTGAACAAAACTAAATTTTATTTTCTTGGTCTTTTCTTGTTTTCAATAATTTAAATGATTCATCATCTGATAATCCAATATCATAATTTTTTTGTAAGATCATTGCTGCTTTTTCTGTCAATCCAATTGAACCTATTGGTGATTTCAAGGCCAATTTTTTTGTTTGATCACATAAATCACCAAAAATGTCAACTTTTGAAGATTCAAATGTTCCAGTTAAAAGTGGAAATCCTGTGCCAATTGCAACTTTAACATTCAATGTATTTTCTTTTAATTCATCTGGGATTTCAGTATTTTTATTGAACTCATTCATTAAATCTCTCACAGCAATTGCGAAATTTGCACAAGCATATAAAGGATTTCCAGCAACTCTTGAGTCATGCATATCTTTGTGTCCCAGACCAGCAATATAAAAATCAGAAAAAGTATCAATTTTTTCAATTCCACATTGAGCTGAGAATTTATCAAATTTAGCATAAAACGAATTAATCATTTCAATTAAATGATCTGCATCTAAAACTTTACATAATTTTACAATTCCAGTTAATTTGATAAACACCAATACTGTATTTTGACTATTAACAGAAATATCAGTAATTGAACCTTTTCTTTTGAAAGCACTATTATTTACAGAATTTCCATTTACATCTTGAAGTAAAGTGTTATTAATGATTCTTTCTTTGTATCTTAAATCAATTCTACTGAAACATTGTTGAAGAATAGTAAACCATGAAGTTGATAAAACATCAAAAATAACATCACCTGATAATTTATCTGTTTTTCCATTCGCAATACCGACTAAACCACAACATTCTAAATTAACAACAATTGGAACTAACAAAACAGATGACATTGGAAAGTGTCCATTTGGTAATTTCATCTTTGAAGTATCTGAAAAATACATTGGTTGTTGTGATTCCACTGCTTTCTTGAATAACATTGAATTTTTTAAAACAGGTTTTTTGAAATTTTTCATGACTGTTTTTCTGATTTGTCTTGCTGAATTTGAAAAAACATAAGACATAAACTCATATTGATCAATGAAATTTTTTGTTTCTTGACCTTCTTTATCTGATCCTCCACTACTTCCACTTTCTGATGATTCAACAAGACTAAGTAAATTTATGTTAATTTCAACTTTTGTTGGAGCAACGAAAACAAGTCCACCAAACTCATCTTCAAAGAAATTAGCCATTTCTTTCAATTTTTGTCTGAGATATTTTTCTTTTGTTAGCACTACAATATCATCATCATCTTGCATTACTTGGTTTAATTGAAGTAACATTTTCTTGGCCATTTCAACTCTTTTTTCCACATTTTGTAAACGAACAGTATCTTCATGTTTTTTATTTGCTTTTGCTACACTTTCAAGAATAACATCAGTCCATATTTTTGGTAAAATTTCATAAAGAATTGAAGCATCCATTTGATTGTATTTTCCATTTCCTAAACCGAGCATAGCAACAGATTGTTTATTAATAACAACTGGAATTAATAAAGCTGTTTCTAATGGAAAATGATTTTCTGGAAGGTTCACTTTTTCAGTGTCAATCATCATAAATCTTCTTGATAGCAAAACAGTTCGAAACATTGGAGCATTAGCAAGTTGAGGTGATCTAAGACCAAAAGAAGCCATTTTTGTAACATAATTTTCTGTTGAAGTTGACCAAACATAATCAATGAATTTCATTTCTTCTAAAGTAAAAGTGTCTGTTTTTCTAGTTGCTCCAATGGAAGCATTGGATTCAATATCAAGAGGAGCAAAGAATGCAACACCACCATACTGCATTACAAAAGCATCTAAAGTTTGTAATAATTTTTCACGAAGAACCAATTGACTTTCTGTATGTTTTGATTTGACAGAACTTAATGCTTCACAAATATCCAACAAACTCTAAAAAATTAAGAATCAAAAATAGAATACTCTTGTCTTTTCCAACTTCAAAGCTTCTTGTTCATTCGTATATCTCAAATTACTGACTTTTCTTTGTGAGTTTATCAAAAGTCCTTGAATATCTTTATAAGAATATACTTTTTCAAAAATTGAGTATTTTTTTTTTTTACCTGGTATAGAAGGATCTTTTTCACTCATATGTCTTGTGACTTCTTCTGTTTTTTTTTTATTGTTGTTATCTATTTTATACTGTTCTCTTTTTTTTGCGTCTGTTTGGAAAATAAAAAAAAGTTTTTCTTTTGATTTTTTGGTTTGTTGTTCACTTTTTGATTTCTTGATATCTTCTAAAATTTGTAAAAGTTCATGTACTCTTTCAATAGAAGAAATGTTACAATTATATTCTCCATCAAGCCATTGATCAAGTTCTTTAACAATATCTGGCATATTCTGTGTTTCGAAATGGAGGAGTTGGTTTTCTAAAGATCCCATAGCTTTTTGCAATACTTCAGTCATTTACGTCAGACAAACTCAACTGATAATTATTCTACTATTTGATTGGACAAAATACTCGAATCACTCCTTAAAAAGGAATTTTTTTTAGTATGCTGATTGAAATAAGTTACAATTTATTTTTCTTTTTTTTTTCCCATCAATTTGTGTTTTTATTGGTCAATGAACGAAGTACAAAAACTACAATCAAAATTTGGACAAGAGAACAGAATTACTTTTTCTGAAGGCGAAGAAGGCTTGACAAAGGTCAATTTAAATCATAAATCTGGTTCAAGACTTGAAATTTATCTCAAAGGAGCACATGTTACATCTTTTAAAACTTCAAAAAACAAAGAAGTTTTGTTTTTGAGCTCAAAAACGTTATACGCAAAAAAAGCTATCAGAGGAGGAATACCTATTATATTTCCACAATTTGGTCCAAATGGTCCTTTAATTCAACACGGTTTTGGCAGAAATGTCAATTGGATTGTCAAATCTACACAAGTAAAAGATGATGAAATTACTCTCGTTTTGAATCTTCATCAAAGTGAAGAAACTATGTCAGTATGGGATAATAAATTCAATGTTGATTATAAATTAATCTTGAATGATTCTGATTCTTTCCACATGGATTTTCAAGTTACTAACATGAACGAAAAAACTGATGTTGCATTCACCACTGCTTTACACACTTATTTTGATGTTTCAGATATCAGAAAGACAAAGGTTACTGGATTAAAAGGAGTTACTTATGATGACAAAATACTCAAGAAACAATTGAAAGAAACCAATGAATCAATCATGTTTAATGGTGTGATGGATACAGTTTATTATCAAACACCACAAAAATTAGAAATTGAATGTGAAGGTAAAAAAACAGGTATTGAATTCCAAGGATTCAATGATGTTGTAGTTTGGAATCCATGGGATAAACCTATGGGAGATATGGGTGAAAATGATTGGACTCGTATGGTTTGTGTTGAAGGTAGCAGAAATTTTTTTTTAATTTTTAGTTGCAAGTATTGGAACTCCTATTCAATTAAAAGCTGGGCAAAGTTGGACAGGTTCTCAAATCATCAAAAATTTATCAAATTAAATATTTAAAACTGATTGGTTTAAATCGACCAATAACTAGTTGTTATTTTTAGCGCTTTTTTTCTCAAACAAAAACTTCAATGACTTCAACAGCACAACAAAGTGTAATCACTTTAAAAGGATCAACTCAAATCGTAACTGAATTTTTTGGTTTCGGTATCAACAAGTAAACTTCAGAAATTATTTTAAACAAACCAAAAGCATTCTGTACCAAAGAGGTGTGTATCCACCTGAATCATTCACTAAAGTCCAACATTATGGATTACCATTGATGATTACAGCTGAAGAAGGACTCAAAAAATATTTAAATACTGTCTTAATTCAATTAGAAGGTAAAAAAATTTAAAAAAATTTAAAAATTGAAGGTAAATTCTTGATTGATTTTTGATCATTCTAAGACTGGTTGATGAAAAAATTGGTTCAAAAATTAGTTCTTGTCTTGACTGATGTTGATACCAACGAGGTTTTAGAAAGATGGACATTCAACATTGAAACAGATGACAAAGTTGATGAAAATACGTAAGAAATATTTTTTTAACAATAAATCAACAGAGAAAAAGTAAAAGATAAAAAAGAAATCACAAAAGAAATTCAAGCACTCATTCGTCAAATTACATCAAGTGTGACATTTTTACCACTTTTAGAAGGTGTATGCTCATTTGATTTGCTTGTTTACACTGATAAAGATGCTCAAATGCCAAAAACATGGGAAGAATCAGAACCAAAATACATTTCAAATTCCAGTGAAGTCAGACTTCGCTCATTCACAACATCGATTCATAAAGTTGACTCGTTGGTATCATATAAGGATGATTCTTTATAAATATTATTTTAAAAAAATTATTGTGCAGAAATTAACCTTTTTTGGTTGAACCAATCAGATGTTTCGTCAACGTTCGATAAATAGAGATGATTGGTTTATTTTACTTCAATTTCTCACAAGGAACAAGAACTTTAACAGGGTTTTCTGTTACTCGTGATCAAAACTGAAAGAAAACAACCACCAAACCCTTGCTTTTAATTCAACGAGTATACTCGTGAAACGTTAAACCAAATATGATGCAAACTGAAGTATCTAGTGAAGATGATCCTTCTCGGTCTCTGGCTGTTAGTAAAAAATACTTACAAAAAATTCCTTCAAGAACAAGAAGAAGATCTTGTCCATGTGTTATTTCTCAACATTTAGAAGAATTTGATGATCATTACGTGCTGCAAGTGGAATTTTCCACAAAACAGCATAGTCAACAATTTATTTATGAACAAAACGCAGGAAAGATTTTTATCAAGAAACAAGACAACTCTGAACGGAAGCAGTTAATGCTACCGGAAGATGTTGACGTAGGTTTACTAACAGCTGGAATTTATGAAGGTGTCTATAAGTTCAATTTGCCAAAAAGAACACAATAAGAAATTCAAAGTCTGTAAATAAAAATTTCTCAAAAAAAAAAATTTTTTTATCCTCTTCTAAATTTGATTCAAATTTAACCAAATTAAAAAAACAACCAATCAAATACACTTTTATCTAGAACAAAAAAAAACGGTGAATGGATTTACGAGTTGGTTTGAAATATAAACTTGGAAGAAAAGTAGGTTCAGGTTCATTTGGTGAAATATATCAAGGTAAAAAGAACTTTTTTTTTTTTACAACTTTTTTTGTAAGGAACTAATACACAAACTGGTGAAAAAGTTGCGATAAAATTAGAACCTGTAAAAACAAGACATCCTCAATTATTATATGAATCGAGAATTTACAAACTTTTGAATACTTCTGGAGGTTTGTTTTAAGTTTAAAATTAAATTTTAAAAACAGCTGTTGGTATTCCAACAATAAAATGGTTTGGTGTTGAAGGTGAATATAATGTTATGGTAATGGATTTACTTGGACCTAGTTTAGAAGATTTATTCAACTTTTGTGGAAGAAAATTCAGTTTAAAGACTGTACTAATGTTAGCTGACCAAATGGTTCGTTTTTAATAAGAAAATTAAATTTATTTAGCTGTCAAGATTAGAATATGTTCATTCAAAAAATTTTGTCCATAGAGATGTAAAACCTGATAATTTCTTAATGGGCACTGGAAAAAAAGGACATCACGTTTTTTTAATTGATTTTGGATTATCTAAAAAGTATAGAGATCATAAAACACATGTTCATATTCAATATAAAGATAATAAAAACTTGACTGGTACAGCTAGATATGCAAGTATTAATACTCATATGGGTATTGAACAATCACGTAGAGATGATTTAGAATCACTTGGTTATCTTTTGATGTACTTTAATAGAGGTAGTTTACCATGGCAAGGACTCAAAGCAACCACAAAAACTCAAAAATATGATAAAATCAGTGAAAAAAAAGTTGCAACCGAAGTTGAAGATTTATGTGAAGGATTTCCTTGTAAGCAAATCAAAAAAATATTCAAATTTTTAGCGGAATTTATTACTTACATAAAATACTGTCGTAGTTTAAAATTTGAAGATAAACCTGATTATTCAGCTTTAAGAAAATTATTTAAAGATTTATTCTTAAAAGAAGGATATCAATATGATTATGTTTTTGACTGGACAATTAAAAAAATTCAAGACTCAATTCAAACTGATTCAAAAGATAAACCAGAAAATGATTCGAAAATGAATGTCACAATGACTGATCAACCAGAAGAAAAAGAAGAAAAAGAAAAGAAAAAACCAAAGATTATTTCAAGTAAGTTTGATTCAAATGGCATTGAAAAATAAATCCATTATTTTGTATAAATTAAAAAAAAACTAAAATTTTATTCATCCAATAACTTTCGTTTTTTTTTTATGCATGACAAGAACAACACAAGTGAAAAAGAACCACATAAATCAAACTTTGATTTTCTGATAAATCTTTTCATGGGATGTGGATTTACAACCTTGACTTTGGTATTGAATAAAAAAAATAAATTTAAAATTCCAAAAAAAGATATTTTGTGTCGTCTTTCTGGTGACAATTGGACTTGGTTTATACTTTTCTATATCAGTAGGAATACAATCACAAACATATCATTTGTGGCAAGAAACAAGTTGTAAAGTAATCAACATCGCAAACATTCGAGAAGTGCATTCTCGATACACAGGAAGTATTTATTTTTACAAATACCTGGTGAACTATGAAGCTTCAGGTAAAAATCAGACTGAAATTACAAAAGATGATATTGCCCTAAAATTTGCTCTTGGATCATTTTTTCCTTGTTATTATGATACAACAACTCCAAAATCAGTTTCAATACATCATATCAGAGAAACAGGTTTACCATTGATTATACTATCGATTTTATTTTTTTTTGTTGCTTGCTTCTCATTTGTCATTCCAATCTTTTTGGCGGTGTTTTGTTTGGCAACCTTTGCATGCAAGAAAAAAATCAATTTTATCAGAATGAAAGAAGAAGATCCATCAACTATTATATATTAACAAATAAAGTTTTTTAATTATTTATTTTCTGGTATTGATGGTTGGGATTTTTTTTCTTTTTCAATAGAACTTTCAAGTTCATTTCTTTGATCAATAATGATACCTATTGGAAAAATGATTGAAGAAATAATACAATAAAGACAACAAATACCTCCTAAAACACAAACTAAAATCAAAAATACCAGAAATGGAGCGAAATAGTAATTGTAGAAAGCAACACCTGATTGAGGTGAAAATTTGGCATACCAGCAGGTAAATGTATCATTTTTATTGATAATTGGGTTCAAAATGAATTCGGTTCTCGTTGCAATATTTTTTTTTTCTGTTGTCAAAAAATCAACAGACCATGAATAATAATTGACTGGATAACAACCGTAATATCCACATGTCCTAATGACTAAAACTGTTGCGTTACTTGTTGCAGTGCATTCTGTTTTGATGAAGGTATTGTATGCCACAGAATAGTAAATTGTTAAACTGATGAATACAAGTACAGGTACTGTACAAATCATGCAAATTGCGAATCCACAAACAGAACACTGAAGTAAAGGTGTTCCAGGTGAATCCATTTCACAACGTTTTTAATTCAGAGATCAAGTTTGGATCAGTCCAATAAAAAAGTAACTTTTCTGTTTCAGCAGGTTGTGTGAATTTTTCATTCACACAACCTATGAAAGAAGGTTCAATTTTAGTGTTGTTCAAGTTTTGTTTCTTTTGTTTTTCGCTTCAAAATTCAATTTCCGTTTGTTTACTTTTCAACCAATGAAATTTTTTTTTTAACAGATCCAGATAATAACTGAAGAACAATGAGACAATTAGGAATGATATGTAATTGTTTACTCTGTGATACATACTTCATGGAATGTATTGACACTATAGAACCAAAAGAATTGACTAAAGATACAAAACAAGAAAAATTCATCACTCTTCAAACAAAACTAACAGAAAAAATGGATTTTCAATCATGTCCAACATGTAATGAACTCTGTTATGACATGAAATTTCAAGATTTCCTCAGTACTGAAAAAGAAACAATTTTATCACCTTGCATTCCAGTTTTGTTTATTGACCAAAAAGAAATTCACAAAAAAAAGAAAATTTTAAAGATTGAAAATACCAAAATGAATGAATTTGAATTATTTGAAGAAAATCCAACTGACAAAGAAAAAGAATACGAAGAGGTTGAAATTGAAGAAATTGATGATGGAATTCCAATTTATATCAATATGACTGAAAGTATGAAACCAAAATGGACATTAGCATTCGGTTTAGGACCAACAAGAATAGAATTGGACAGTAGTAAAAGTGGTAGAATTTATAAACCTTTCTTAAGACAATTTGGATTGGATGGAACTCCATATCAGAATGAAAAGAATTTCACAAGTTATGAATTCACTGAAATGAACACTAAAATATTAAAATGCTATCAAAAAGTGAAAAGAAATTTTATTGATCAATTCAATGACGAATTAAAAAAAATCAAACCTGTTTATGACAACTGGGATGAAATTAAAGAAAAAGTTGAAAAAGCATTAAAATAAAAAATGAATTTGAAATTCAATATTCAATATGATGTACTTCCAATGATACCATTCAAAATTTTTATTTTTTTTTATTGGCGAATAAAAAATAAAAACAACTGAATATTCCAATGATGATCAAAGGTGCTAAAATGGAGTCCCAAATTGAAGGTGATATAAAAAATAAAATAACTCCGAATATATAAAATGGCAATTCTGATTTTTCTGATTCTTTGAAGAAACGCATAAAATTTAAAGCAATTAAACTATTTCCTATACTTTTACCGAATGTAGATTTCAACCAATTTTCAAGTCTGGAACCAAAAAATAATAAGAAATATTTTACAGGTAAAAAAAGATTGATTAACCAAATAATGGGCAATGAGAATAATAAAATACCGAAATAAATAAGTTCTAATATTGTTGGTACATCTTCTGTTTTGATATCATCGTTCTCTTGTTCTAACACATCAAAACTGTGATTCATGTTAAATTATAATTTGATTGGTGGGACAAATCAGTTTATTTTAAAAACAAAGAAATTAATAAATTCTAGGAATTTAATAACAAAAAACAATTTTTGTTTGATGATAATTATTGGTTGAACAACTGACCAATCCCATTAAATTTTTTTCCACAACTGACCCAACAGAAGAAATGTCAAAAAAAAATCCTTCAAAAGATGAATTAGATATGACAGATGCTCAAAAAGAAGCTGAATCTGAAAACGCAGAAAAACAAGCAGAATATGAAAGATTGATGAAAAAACTTGACCAAAGAGGACAAATCAACATCGAAGGTAAAAAAAAACTATTGACCTTAATTTTAAGATTACAAACCATATTTACTTGAAGATGAAGTCACAGCAAGAAAAGCAGTTGAAAATGCAACCGAACAAGATATTGAAAAAGAAACATGTCTTTTAATTGGAAGTAAAAAAGAATGGTCAACAGAATCTGATGAAGTACAACTTTTTAGAAAAACAATCAATGAAGTTCGTAGTTTAGGTGATCAAACAACAAATAAACTTCACCTTCCTCCTTCATTCAAAGCTGGAGGTCCAATTCCACAAGAAATTAACAAAAGATTCATTTGTAAAGTTACTTTGGTCAAAAAGAATTCAACTGTTACTAAAACTATTGCTGTTGATCCTGAATTATCAGCTAATGGATTCACAGAATATGCTTTCACAAAACTTGATCAATCTGTTGTTGTTGAAGCTTCAACTGCAAATGACTTTGTTTTTAAAACAACAGGTGCTGCTGACTTTTTTTATGGTGACTCAAAATTATTAGATTTTGAATATTTCAGGTAAAAAAAAAGAAAAAACTAAAAACACCAAATACAGAAAAATGGTCAAACAAGGAAAAACTCCTCAAGTTACTTTAATGGACAAAGAAACTGTATTAGCTGAAACAGATCAAACTGCTTCAAAATTAGTTGATATTGATTATGATTTCAATTATAAACATTCACAAAGAGGTTACAATCATGATGAAATCACATTTAGTGCTAAAGAATGGGAAGATATGGATGTTATCTCACTTTGGGATTTAACATCACCTTTAAATGTTAAAGTAGTGGGTCTTGATAATATCAAACCAAGTGAAGCTTATTTAAAGGCTATTGGAGACGTCTATGATGGTTCAGGTGTTTATATCTGTCTTCAATGCTTCTATGCTGGTAAAGCAATTTCACAAAAGAAGTATACAAGAGTAGAACCTTATAGCAAAGATCCAAGATTTATGCAAAGATTAGAAATTCCAGGATTGAAACTTTGTAATCTTCCAAAAGAAACAAGACTTTGTATTACTGTTTATGGAACAAAACAATATAAAGATTGGGACAAAATTGAAGCAATACCAGGTAAAAATGATTTTGCTTTTGGATGGGTGAATGTTCAATTATTTAATTATCGTGGAGCTTTAAAAACTGGTAAAGTTTCACTTAAACTTTGGCCAGATGCAGTTGCAAATGTCATTGGAACATGTCAAGAAAATGTCAGTTTAGATGATGATCCACCAGTCATTGCTCTTGAATTTGATGAATATTCATTACCAGTTGTAATTCCAACAAGTGGTACTATTCCAGAACGTTTTGTCAAAGAACAAGAAGAATATGAAAAAATTTGGAAACAAAAAACAAAAATTTTATCAAAAGGAGCTTTAGACACAACTCTCCAAAGAATTATCAATATGGATCCAGTTCAAAGTTGTTTATCAATGACAGATGAAGAAAGATGGCGTCTTTGGGAAAATAGAGATATTATCAAAAAGAATCCAAAAGCATTACCAAAATTTTTACTTTCAGTTCATTGGGTAAATCCATATGCTGCTCGTATTGCTCGTGAATATCTTGAAGAATGGGCTCCTGTTCAAGCACTTGATGCTTTGGAATTATTAAGTTCAAATTTTTCAGATGAAGTTGTGAGAGGTTATGCTGTTAAAATCATTGATTCCATGGAAGATAATGAATTATCAGAATTCATTCTTCAATTGGTTCAAACATTGAAATTTGAAAATTCTCATGATTCTTCAGTTGCACGTTTCTTACTTCAAAGAGCTTTAAGAAGTACTCATTTAATTGGTCATATTCTTTTTTGGCATTTAAAAGCAGAACTTCATGTTCAAGAAATTCGTGAAAGACATGGTATTTTATTAGAAGAATATCTTAAACTCTGTGGTGGTCACAGAAGAGATTTATTAAAACAAAATGGTGTAATTGATCAATTATTATCCATTGCTATGAAAATTAAGAAATTAAAACATAAACCAAAACAAGATCAACTCAATTTATTAAAATCTGAAGTTGAAAAACTCACACTTCCAACAAAATTCAAATTACCTTTGTCACCAAAAATGGAAGTTAAAGGAATCATTCCAGAAAAATGTAAAGTGATGGATTCAGCTAAACTTCCTTTATGGTTGGTTTTTAAGAATGCAGATGATTCTGGTGGTGAATCAACTGTTTATGTTATTTTTAAAGCAGGTGATGATTTACGTCAAGATTTATTAACTTTACAAATGCTTCGTATCATGGATAAATTATGGAGAAAGAGAGGATTAGATTTACACATGCAACCTTATGGTTGTATTTCAACTGGTGATGGTGTTGGAATGATTGAAGTTGTTCTTAATTCACAAACTATTGCTAATGTTATTGAAACTCATGGTGGTGCTAATGCTTGTTTCCAAAAAGAACCAATTGCAAAATGGTTACAAGAAATTAATCCAAAAAAAGAATATGAAAAAGCTCAAATGAATTTTGTTTATTCATGTGCTGGTTATTGCGTTGCGACGTTTGTTTTAGGTATTGGAGATCGTCATTGTGATAATATTATGTGTTCAAAAAAAGGTGATTTATTTCATATTGATTTTGGTCATTTTCTTGGTCATTTTAAAACATTTGCTGGTCTTAAAAGAGAAACATCACCATTTGTTTTCACACCTCAATACATTGAAGTCATGAGAACAACAACAGAACCTGGAATGAAAGATCCAAAAGAATCTCCTTTATTCAAGAAATTTTTAGAACTTTCATGTGAAGCTTATGATGTTGTAAGAGAAAACGGTAGTTTAATGATGATTTTATTCATGCTTATGCTTGAAACTGGTATTCCAGAACTTATCTCTTTGGAAAATGATGTTGGATTTTTACAAAAAACACTCATTTTAAGTAACACAAAAGAAGAAGCATCTCAACATTTTATTGATCAAACAATGTCAGCTTTAGTGAACAAAAGACAACTTTTCAGTGATTATTGTCACATTGTTGCCCATCAAAAGAAATAAAAAAATTGTTGATTTCTCAAAGTTTGTTGAGTCTTTTTTTGATTGAACATAAAATTTCATTTAAATATTTTCGATCACAATTGCTGATGCACCACCTCCACCATTGCAAATTGCAGCAACTCCAATTGAACCACCATGATTTTTTATTGCATAAAGTAATGAAACTATAATTCTTGCTTATTCATTTATCAAAATTCTTTGTATTTGTTAATTCAACTTTCAATTGAGGAAAATACTTTAAAATACTTCCGTTTTGAAAAATTGCTTCAAATCCTTTTTTATAACCTTCCAAATTGTCTTTAGGAATGATTTTTTTTCTTTGGAATTAACTGATGTACCAGAAGGACACCCAAATGATTTTAATCTTATCATTAAAGAAAAAAACAAGGCTCATTTAATGCTAAGAAAAAAAACTTCTGAATTGCTTGAAAAAATACAAAAAGAATACAAAGATACAAATTGAGCTTTTGGTTCTATTGGTGCAGTTATAAGAGGAGGCTCTGGTGTTGGAAAGTCTGCTTTACTTTTTACTCTCTCAATGAAATTACGCTTAGAAGGATGGTTAGTGCTATATATTCCAGCAGCAAGTAAAATGAAAGAAGGATTTGAAACTAACACACTTCAATATGCAATTATGGATATCATAAAACACCATTTAAAATCTTCAGCAAAAATCTTGAAGGATATTAGTAGTAGAAGGAAAAGATCCGGACAGCAATTTAACTTTTTTTAATTTTCACCTTATTCTTCAATCTTATATGAAACTCAATTTATTCCAGTTGCTACACCATTTAATGAATTTGAAAAATATAATGGAGAAACTATTTTGCCATCAAATTTATATATGATCAAATTGGAATCTTCACCAGAAAATAAATTATTATCTGATACAACAACAAGATTAATTTATGGTGTTAATTTATTATTAATCAAAAAATATCAAAAAGTTAAAATTATGACTGTTTGTAAGTTAAATAAAATTCAAGATAATGATATTTTACCTTCAATTATGGATAAAGTAAAAGAAAGTGGTTTAAAAGTTGATGATTGGAAATTCATTTTAAATAAAGGTATTGGATTAACTGGAAAAAGATATTCACAAGGAAGTCAAAGTGGATTATATGATACAGAAAAAGAAGCAAATATGTATTTAAAAAGAAATAACCCACATTTCCCAAAACACGTAAGAGATACAGAATTATGGTATATTGAACATAAAGGAGAAAGAAAACAATTAAAAAATGGTCTTTATTTAATTTAAGCATTAATTTATGATACAATGAGAACAAAATTATTTTTAATGTATAAAGAATTAAGGGAACAAAGTATTGATGTTGTATCAGTAAAAACGGATTGTATTTATACAGATAAAAAGCCTGACACTTCAAGATTATCATTTAGAACTGGCAATAAATGGGGGGAAATAAAACCAGTTCAAAAAGAATATTTTAAAGGTTCAACTTTTTTAACAATGCATAAATACACCAAAGAATGTTGCGATACTTGTATGAGAAAATGTGAAAATTTTAATGTTGAAAAAATAAAATCAA